>JARFOC010000636.1:345568-359618 GCA_031763485.1 Osmoderma eremita
TGAAAATAAATAATACAATTCTACAGAACTGTTAAATGTGATTTAAAATCGCTATAAACAATTTCTTTAATTCATAAGAAAAGAATAAGGGTTGTGAGGAATATATTAACATATTATGACAGATTATTAACATATTATGAATTAACATATGAAATAAGCTACAACAGGTGTTCGAATACATTTCCGTTTTCGTCGATACACTTTCTGCACCTCTTCACAACGAATTCTACGGAATGATGAATTAAACGACGGTCTATATTTCCCAATGCCATTAGGGAAGCATTTTGGAGTTCTTGCACATTTCTATATCTCTGCCTATACACAGAATCCCTTAAATATCCCCAAAGAAAAAATCCAGTGGGGATAGATCGTGAGATCGTGACGGCCAATTAGTTGGACCATTCGTACCAATCCATCTGTTTCTACAAATCTCGGTCAATACCTGTGCCTTGCGAACCGAATTATGTGCAGAAGCTCCATCTTGTTGAAAATGGAAATGTCCTCTTTCACACAAATTTAAATTTTCTAAAAACTCTTCCCGAACAGTTTCCAAAATAACAATATACCGTTCTGCTGTAAGTGAACCATGATAGAAATATGGTCCAATAATTCTGTTTTTATAAATACCACGCCAAACGCTAAAACTAAAACGCTGCTGCGGATGACGAGGTCTTACAATTACCGTTAATTAACGGTTATAAAGAGGGATGTGTATATCGTTTCTTTCTTAAACGTGCATGTGAGATCTAACTTTCGTTCACTCGGGAATGGGAGCCGACGTGCTCTTGAAACATATGTCCCGAATTTTATTAAATTAATTTGTGCGGTGTGGATTTTCCTGATATTGTGTATTAGTATATAACCTTTTATCAGATTTTATTGTTTCAGTTTGTGTTCTTGCTCTTGTTCTGACTTTTTTCACAAAAAACCTCAAATAACTCATAAACTATTAGAAATATACATAGGGAGTGCTAATTAACTGTTATAGATAATAATTAAACAAATCATATACGCTAACAATATACAGGTTGTTCTATTTAAAATAAGTAAGTTATTGCGCCTTATTAGTTAGTATAAGTCAATAACATTTTGTGTCACCCTGTATTATTAATTTGACGATTTTGTTAACTTTGTACAATACTACTACGTACTGCCTACATAACTATTAAATTTCAACCTCCTAACTGAAGTAGTTTCTCTGTTATTTTTTATTTCGTTGTCAATAAAACGTCAAAATTATTTAAAAATCCATTTTTCTCAAAAACTGTCACAGATAGGTATAGGGAAACCTTAACAGAACTCATTTGTAATAACATTTGCCGTCATACAATGAAATAATATACAGGTGTTCCTTTTAAAATAAGCAAGTTGACATTCGTTTCCGGAAATTGTTCAGTGTTGCCAATATTTTTATTTGAAAGACCGGTACCAAAAACACCCGAAGACAAACCTTCAGCATTCAACTAATAACGGTTCCCAATATTCCGCTAACCAACGGTTTAGACGCCGCACCCTGTATATGTATGCTTACAAAATACTGCTTGATTCCAAAGTTGCAATGGGTGTAGTTACAATTAAAAACTCTTTACATTGGTATGGAAACGATACCAGTGTTGTTTATACAGTTTGTACGATTTAAAATTTATTTTACAATCATCTCGGACACATTTGAAACCATAATCCGGAATATAGCTATAGAATTTCTGATGATTTTCGTATGTTGTAATACGATATTTATATCTACTGCTCTATAATAAAAACTATATTATAAAGTACTTACCTGGACTAAAATCAGATGCTGCACGCCGTAATACCGTACGCACTATAAACGTTGCTAATAAATGAATGAAAAAAATGTACCGGCAACAACTATCTGGGCGTTGGGGGATATGTTGTCATATGATGATGTTCACTGTAAAACTACTGCGAGAATGTATTTTTTAATACTTACCTTGTGATTGCTGTAAATTAACAGCAATGTATAGGAATTCTACATTAATGCCCGGTTTCTGAAACGAAAAACAGCAGTTATCTGTTCGATATCCCGTTTTACATGTAAAGCGGCCAGATATCGAACAGATAACTGCTGTTGATATGTTTCAGAAACCGGGCATAAGTGTAGTAAAAGCACTATATACAGCGTATACAATTTGTATATATGTGCGGTTTGGAGTACTTTTAAGGGTTGTTAAGTTTGAGTGACGTACTCGTTCAAAAACAAGTCTACATAGAGGAATAGGTACCAATCAATATATCCTTGCAAGAAAACTACTTAGCATACAGCGCAAAGAATTTAAAGTATTATTTTGGTTTTGACACTTCGATTGATGTGACTAATGCTGGAATTCACCCAAATATACATAAATGCAATCAAACATTGGGAGAGTTAGGGAACCAAGAATTCTTTATTTTAAGACGTAATACTATTTTTAGTCAACTTTGATAATTCTAACTAAAACAGCACAGGCTGTTGCATGTCTGCTGTAATAAGATGGACAACTAAGATAATAAATGGCCGAAAATTGCGTCATTTCGGTTACGAAATTGTCGTAGAAATTCTGAAGTATTTTAATCATTAATTATTACTGGCGGAATCATAGTTCTTTATCCAACAAGACAACAAAAAAGACAAGAAAAAAGCCTTTTGTATGTCAGAAATATTAATCGAGCACCTAATTCAAGTAAAGAAAGTGTTTATTTTCTTTATTTGAATTAGAATTTATCGTGTACTCCTTCAATAAATAAACCAGCAGAAATTATTATTATAATTTTAAGAGGAAATTTGAAATTATTTGACCCTACATGCAATAAAATTTCTAGCAGGGTGATTTTCAAAGAAAAGGAACAATAATATTAATCAATTACCTGCTAAGAAGGGTAGAAAAATAAAAGCAAAAGTTCTCCAAATATTTGAAGGCTGTACTTTGCATCAGGAACATCCCTCTTCAGCGTCCAGCAATTGTCTGCCAACATAGCAGGGCTCCATTTGCCTTGGTATCATCAGCACTTTCATCCTCGCTTAGTGTAATGTTTTGTGGAGGTCTTTATTATTATTAGGATATTT
Organism: Osmoderma eremita; assembly: GCA_031763485.1. Lineage (NCBI taxonomy): Eukaryota > Metazoa > Arthropoda > Insecta > Coleoptera > Scarabaeidae > Osmoderma > Osmoderma eremita. The sequence continues at coordinate 348,633 of JARFOC010000636.1, forward strand.
TACAGTATGCTTGGATTTAGAAGTCATATCACTTATATTTGTAAGACAAAAATAGCAATCAGTAATAAGATCTGATTGTTCCCTCCAAATCATAGAAATAGCAAATGGCATATGTCGTTTACCTTTTGAACACGCTGTAAGAAGTGTGACACACGTAACACAGCAAATATGAGGAGCCCAGTTTTTGTCTTCGCCACCTACTTTACACTTGAAATATTGCTCATAGCACATTTTAAGGAGAGATGTGAAAGACCGTTTTTGATATTTAAATGTCAATTCGCCACAAATGTAGCAAAAAGAGTTCGGGTGGTCTACACATTTCCTCGGCATTTTTACAGGTGATCAAATGTTCGCGGTTTCACTACAATAGCTTGAACGCACCACAACGCAACACTCTTTAAAACGTTAACAACCTCAGCGTATATGTTCATTCACCGAGCTCTACCCGGACAACTGAAATAACAAGACATGCTGTCTAGGAATGGGCAATGCAGGCCTTAACACATCAAGAAATGTTCAAACATTAACCATCGCATGCTGCTTGATGAGTTCCGGGCTCTAGCCGAAAACTGAAATAACGTCAAGACATGTTCTCTTATACATATACCCATGCATGTATATTTTAGGTGAGTAAGCGAATATCCGGGAACATCAAAACTAAGGGTGATGGAGAAATTCTGCAATCATAATTCATTTCGGCATGCATGGGAATGAGACATTTTTGTGCTTGGGACAAACATCTTTTTAACCAATTAATAATTATTAGCCACTGATTTACTATTGGTGATCATATTACCCACAAGTTTATTGCATTATTTGTATACCTAGCAATTTTTGGAAATACGTATGATAATAACCAATTGTTTGGATCTACCATCACGATTCTGTCATCTATAGAGACATTCAAATAAGACATAACTGTTTCGGTAAACTAATGACAGACATAAATAACTAGTGTAGCAACCAAGTAATCAAAGAATTATGAGACGCACACGTACATTAATAACAAATCATTTAACATTATTGCCTTTAACCAAACATCGCCTTCTATCTTTATCTCGCATGGTGGAAACCATGCTAACGTTAGAAGGGCATCGCCGGTTGGTTAAATCCATTCGCTGCAGACGATGATGTAGACATATGCAGCTCATCAATTTTACTGATGTGTATGCGAGCTGTTATACGATGAGTGAAGCGTGCCTTTAAACGTTACATATTTTACCCGACTCCAACAAGCCATTATCATTATAATGCATATTACAGGGTAATTATTAAATCTGTATTCAGAGAGAGTATGCTAATATTAACACACCCTCCTGTATAAGTGTCGAAGAGTTTTAGGATCGTTGAACGGAGTGGGGTTCGCTTTATGTGATGCTGGATCACCGACCAGAACTTATGCGTACGGGAGACGGTCTAGAAAGAAAAAGACATTATTGCAATTTTATTATTCATAATTTTATTGTTGCTGTTTTGCTTATAAGGTCCCACCATTTAGATTTGCATGCCATTATGCGGCATGAAAGAAACGATGTATATAAAATACAATTACACCAGTGAGGCTTTATGGTTTCGACAATTGTTCGGTGTTTTTATGAGCGCATCATTGAAAAGAGTATGCAAAATACGGAACAATGAGAACATATTCCTTTTCCTTTTGGGCAATAGGCCTATGTTACAAAGGAGATACATTCAATAAGACCGTGTAAATGCGTAATAAAATCAGGGAGTGACTTATGTATATATAATTTGCCACTTTATTTACACATATAATAATAAGCCCTTACCACAGCAGCAGAATTAGACACTCCATATATATTTCAAGTAGCAGTATTTAAAACGTAAACAGAAAAAATAACGGGAAATTATAGTGTAGTTTTAAAGTGGTGACAGTTTTAAGTTCCAAATTTATTTGCTCTGAAGTATTCCATATATGACTTTCTTAACCAAACCTTAATAATACAACATATCTCCCAACTCCGAACATAAAAAGGTCAATCCACGATAATAGCAGTCCCCCTAGGTTATATATAGAAGATAAGCAAAATTTTAACCAGTCAAATATAATACATCTACCACCGAAGTTGAACCGTAAATATACGAATTAGTTTAAAGCGAATTTTAGGTTTCATTTGAAAGTAACCCATTACAAAGAACCCTAAGAAGTATAGAAGCAGGACTAGAGGGAGGCAAACCACGCCGTAAAGAGCAAAAAATTCGTAGAGCGGCCATTTTATGAAATAATCATAATATTAAATACACGGATATTAAAGTGCAATACACACAATTTTGTATTTTAAAAGTCCGTATTATTTTATCTTATTTTAGATAGTTTTAGAAAGTTATTTGCAATAAGTAATCCTACACTAAAGTGGAACAGTTATTATTATGCTTTAAAAGACGCGAAATTTCCAGGGCAAAACCCTTAAGGTTTCAAACTGGATATATTTACAATGATTTGCTAAGAAAATCCAGTTGCTGATAATTCAGCAAAAGTTTGACCTGTTAAGTTGGCTATAACAACTCAAATTGTTATTTTCCGTTGTGATTTTATACCACTTTATTGCTATTAGCAAACTTATGCAATCGAAAGAATATGATCTCTATTTAGTCACTGATTCCTAAAAAATTATAAACTTTTCTTCGAGAATCTTCGATCGAATGACTTGTTTAGTCAAATTAATACTGATATAATGGAAGTAGCCAACGAAGTCGATCTTGATGCTAATTCCGAGTAATGTGACAACGGCACAGAGATAGAATAAAAAACTCAATTTTCTTTTGAAAGTAAAAATGAACTAATCAAAAATAAATAGTAAACAAAAGTGCAAAATAACTTTTCTCTTTATAATTTTGGTCAAACGATTACTGTGATAGAGACTAGTCTTTTTTAAACTTTTAAGTGACTGCAATAGGTACTTCTAACTCCTTTGTGGCAAATATAACTTAAAAATTTTTTCAAAAGAAAATTCTAATCCTTGGAAATTCATCAGATTCCAATGGAATAGCACAACAGACTGGTGATTTGTGGTTGCTGCTACGCTTTGATTAAAAACAGATAAGTTGAAATACCAAAATTTATACCTAGCACAAAACATGTAGTATGTATGTATGTAGTCTTATTGCTTTTTTTAAACGTTTTGTTAATTTTTATTCCACTTCTTAATTTTATTGCTGTTACTATACTATACTACTATACTATACTAATTGATCAGTGGTTATTTGGATCAAAATCTTTTCAGGAACTTTTTTACTACTTAATTACTATTTTCTCATCTGGAAGACTCGTCTTAGGAACTGTGGCACGTTACTCACACCTAGAAACCTTAAGAGCACTCCACATCCCATAAATATATACAAACTGCATATATATTTGGGAAAGTTTCCATCCTCAGCAGTAACCCTGAACTTTTGAAACTAAACTCGTTGTATGCAGTAAAACCTGCGCATGTAGTTCGTATATCTTTATGCAGTGCGGTGTGTTTTTAAAGTTTGTTAAGTGTTTTTATCCAGAGTTTAGTATGTTTCTCTTAATACAATTTTTTTAATTACTTTACAAAAAATCACAATTCCCCTACATTATTAAAAGCCCAACCCAAAATCTTATGAAAAAGGGACAACTCTTCCCTACTCTCAACTCTAGAGTGCTGTAGTCTTAGTGCAAACCATCTTGACAAAATAAATGCGTTGAGAACGTTTAGCAATTATTAAATTTACAAAAAGAAATACCTGAAAACAAAGATGCTTCGCCTATTTTGAGTTAACACCCTTATCAAATTGTGTTGACCCAAAAACTGAAACCACCAAATCGTAGTAAGTGTCATGAGTGGTGACTATGCTTCAAGGCAACCTAAAATTGATTGTGATTTTTTAGTTACGATGAAGCCCATTTTTGGTCAACCGTTTAATTTTTTTGTATGAACATAGTCCACAAGATTCTCAAGAGAAACCCTTACAAAAAGTTATGGGAAAGGTATAGCATAATTTATGACATGGCATAAAATGAAATCAAGGAGCCAATTTTTTTTCAATTCATCCCAGCAGATGCAATTACAATAAATGAGGATTAGACAAGAGTAGAAAAAAGCAATTTGGATATATGTAGTTTCGAGAAGTCGGTGCCCACATGTAAGAGCGCCGTTATCAATATCGACTTATCAAAAGTAAAATCATAATGTCGATCATACTCCTAACAGTTGACCTCCAAGAAGTTAGGGTTTTACTCGTTTTGATTACTTTTCGTAAAGATTCTGAAATCAGTTCCTTATACAAACAAACCACGAATACTGGATGCATTCATATTCAACATCAAACGGTGCATTCACGAAATTGGCTCTGATTTATGGCACAACGGCATCCTAAATTCGTTTCTATCAGATTCGCTCCTGTGCATAAGGTAAACCACATGGTATGCAGAACATAATGGAACCGAACCAGTTTAATATAGAATTTAAATTTGGTTGTATCTCAAATAGTTTTCGGTTTACTTTCTATTAGAATCACATCAATTCTTGCAACCGTGTATTTACACGTGAAAGATACTAGGGGCGTAAAAATGAAATGAATTGAATAAAATAAACAAGCTTTCTGAAATAATGGTTGTTATTGAGATTCGTGCCCAGATATTTGTATAAAGCTTACAAAAATGTTGGGTTTTATTGACAATTTAGAAGGTGCAAAATTATGTTACTTTCCCATAACAAAACCGCTTGTTGATTTTACATTTATATACAATTTATAAAGAAAAACATATAGCACAACGTTATGTGAGAATTTCGAACAATATTTCTTTCTGCGAAAATCTTTCAACGTAACAGGTCTTTATTGTCATCTTCTTTTCAATAAATATCAATTAAATTAATGTGAAAATATTTACAATTTTTAATTCTATTGCCTCTAGGTACCACAAATTCAGATTGAGCCGGCAACTTACCAGCAAAGGAAGGTACTTGTAACGCCGAGATTTTGTAAGTTTATTTAGCAGTATTTATTATTATTTCTATTTCTATACTTTCCCAAATTCCCTATATTTATGAAAATATTATTAATTGGAATTAGAAATGACTTGAGCTGTAATACATGTACCTATACATATTTATTTATAATAATAAAAGTTTATAAAATATATCATACTGTAACATCGTTTATTCTTCATGACGAACCTTAACCAAAAAACATCAGGTAAATTAAATTACATCCATCGGAAATCCATCGACTCAATCGGAGGAAAAGACCGATGGCTCCGATAGAATTGACAAAGTGTCGTAAAGCAAAGTAGCTGACTTGATTGCAGACTATTGTTATAAAGTGTTAAGGTTAAGTTATACATAAGTTGGATCACCTTTTTCATTAATAATGCCTCCAATTCATATATTTAATAGCAGATGTATTAATAACACTGGTTAACTGGTTAACACTGGTTAAGTTTTTTGTTCCAAGCACAAAAACATTTGGGGCGAATTGACATTTAAATATAAAAACTGTCTTTCACACATCTCCTTAAAAAGTGCTATTGCAGTATTTCAAGTGTAAAGTAGGTGATGAAGACAAAAGCTGGGCTCCCCATATTTGCTGTGTTACGTGTGTCAGACTTCTTACAGCGCAGCGTGGGCAAAAGGTAAACGACATATGCCTTTCGCTATTCCTATGATTTGGAGGGAACCATAAGATCATATTACCGATTGCTATTTTTATCTTACAAATATAAGTGGTATGACTTCTAAATCCGCCATACTGTAAAATATCCTTATATTCTATCTGCACTAAGACCAGTACCTAACAATCCGGAATTACCTGTGCCTAAACCTCCACAAAACCTGACACTAAGCGACAATGAAAGTGGCGATGACGAAGTAAACGAAGAAAGTTTTGCAGGCGACAATATCGGTTTGGATCCAACATTTCAACCTGATTTGTCTTGTTTTGTGCCACATCTTCTAAGTCAAGAAGACCTCAACGACCTCGTCCGCGATTTAAAGTTGTCTAAGAAGCAAGCCCAACTTCCAGATTCCAGATTAGAAGACTGGAATCTCCGTTAGATTGGAGCAAAAGTTGCTCTTTTTCGTAACCGCCATGCAGAATTTGCGAATTTCTTCTCTATGGAAGAATGACTTGTATTTTGTAACGACATCCGCTAATACAGATGAGTGGAGTTTGTTCATTGACTCTTCGAAATTAAGCATGAAAGCGGTACTACTCCACAATGGAAATAAGTTCCCCTCTCTTCCTTTGGGTCATGCAAGCGATTTGAAAGAATCTTATGACAACATGAAGCTTCTTTTGAAAAAGAATAAGTATAACGACTTTAACTGGAATATTTGTGGCGATTTGAAAGTTGTTTCACTTTTGCTCGGCATGCAACTCGGTTACACAAACTATTGAGACAGTCTGGATAGGAAAAATCATTGTAAATAGGAAGAGTGGCCAAAACGAACTCACTGAGACCACGAAATAAGAATGTCACTGATACCCAACCTGTTGATCCTCAAAAAAATTATTTTCCCCATTTGCACATTAAGCTTGGGTTCACGAAAAACTTTGTCAAAGGTATGGATAAAACTAACAGTGGGTGTGCATATGTGAGTCCCTAAGATCAGTGATGCCAAGGTAAAGGAAGGTATTTTTGTGGGGCCCCAGATCAAACAGCTACTTCGAGATGAAAAATTTGTTGAGGCGCTAAATGGAATTGAAAAAGTAGCATGGCTGTCTTTTAAGGAGATTTGCAACGACTTCTTTGGAAATCGTAAAGCCGAAAACTACGTAGAGATTGTTAAGAATCTACTCGCCTTATATAAAGCCACGGATTGCAACATGAGTCTAAAAATACACTTTCCTGACTCCCACTTTTTCCCAAAAAACCTTGAGCAGTCAGTGACGAGCATGGCGAAAGATTTCACCAGGACATTCGCTGAAGACAGATTTTTCTGATGCAAAGTATACCCGAAAGTCCCAGCATATTTTCCAAGTAAATATATCACTTTCTACGTCATTTTTTCATGATTTATACACGTATTATAATATATACTTTCACAAAATTTCATTGCTTTGTCACTCTGAAACCCTGCCTGATAGAAAAATTCTGAAAACAGATATGAAATAAGTGTAAAAAGTACTACCAAGTTCACCCACTTTACGTAGTGGGACGAAATTATATTGACCAGTGTAATTGGTAGATATTTAATAGCATAGTTGTCAAACATTTCAAATACCTATACCAGAGGTAACGGCAACTATCGAAAGCAAAATTCCGTACACAATAATGGAGTAGAATACATTTTCCATCAGTTAGTTGATGTTTTCACTCCTTTTCTATCTCATCCGAAATCTATCTGCGACGTCATTGGCGATGTCCGATAGATTTCAGCCATTTATTTTCCGACTAATAAAAAGACTCGCCCATACTATTTATTTAAAGATATAAGTAATATACTGGCTGCACTAAAAATGTGGTGTACTTATAAACAAAAAATCAATTAAGAAATTAAGTACTACCGCGAAAAAGTCATAACAAATAGAAATGCTTTTTGACATAATGTCGTATATCAAACTGACAGATAAGTAAGTACTAACCCAACAAGACAGCACTAACAAAAAATATGAAAAGTTCTCAGGTAGGAAACTGTTTCATTCACTAGATATAAATAGGGAATCGCGGAAACAAACAATTTAAATGATGGAACTGTAATTTTAATCAACAATCCAAATAGAAATTAAATTTTAATGAACGAATTAGATAAACATATAAGGACAATTTTGCTTAAATACCTTAATTACTCAAATACTGTACTACTTAATTCTCTTCTTCCAATTTTCTATTTGTCTGGTCCACAATCGCGTTTCCTTTGTTTTCTCCCATTCATGTAACTTACTTGAATCTTTATGACTAAAATCTACTTTGCTAATGATTTTTTCCTATTACTTTAATTCTTTAATGCAAAATATCAGCCGCGGCTTCAATGGCGGAGCAATGACTCCCTCTTTCAATTCAACAATACGCCATTGATGCTAGAGAAACCATAGCACAGACATATCTTCACAAATGTATTTGTCTAGACGCGTATATCGGATTTTTCATGTTTCAGAAGAATGGCCAAGCTTGATTCCTAGGTAATTTTCCTTTCTGAATACAGTTCACCTTATATCTTGAATTATAACTTACCATGTTTCTCGATATCTTTTTTATGTAGGGTGTGAATATGTGCTAAATAAACAAGGTGTATTGTGTAATGGCGAAAAAACAAGCCACTGAAAGAACGTGGTAATATTTAAAAATGGCTCCCAATTAATGAGTAAAATGGTGGATTACAGGTAACTTTCTGTTAGCTATGTTAATGAAGCAGCTATAGCTACTTAACTCTTACACTGGCTTAATATAATTTATATAAACTTACAATTAGTAGGTACATCGCAAAGAGTAGCATAAGTGATGAAATATAGAACGAAAATAAAACTCGGTTATTAAACTAGTGTTGAAAAAAATTTGATGTGATATAATTTACCTTGATGTCTTGCTGATGAATAGTTGAATACATACTGCATAGCATCACCGGGAGTTTAATTATTATTCTTTTTCCTTCAATTATCCTCTGCAAATAAAGGAAGCTGTCTATCCGTAACAAATTTGACATCCAATACTACCAAAATCTTATACGCCTAGTATGTATTCGTGTGATGCAACAATTAATTTTTTTTGTGTGATGGAAATCATCCACTGAAAAGGATACAATCGATGGAAGAAGAAATTCAGTAGCTAATACAACGGAAGTCTGGTATATTATACGGCTTATTGCTTGTATACATTGATACTTGAAAATTCATTATATGGACTTTGTGAATCGGAATTTCGTATGGACCTATACGGTGGATACGGTGGCAGCGATACCAAAGAAGAAAAAACTTCTTTCTCACATGCGGACGGCGAGTGAAAAACCGAACAGAATGGGCGATTCCATTTCTAGTACATTACACGAAAAATAAGAGAAGAAAAAATACCGATCGACAAAGAAGACTACACAATTCCAAAACACCTGTATAAAAGAATAAGAGATAAAAAATTAACATGACAATAGATAGGCGGGCCCATTCAAAGATTCGAACCATAACGTGGTAGATAATGCCTTAAGGACCGCCTATGTCCGCTATTGGCAGAACTAAAATTAAACGATGGGCGCATGCTCATTGCACGTGCACCTTAGAACGTGTTCTTGGACCACAGAGTCCTGTGCCGTAAAGTAGTGAACACGTTGTCCGCGATTGTTGCTATTTATTGGGACAAAAGCACATTAGATCATTAATGTGATTAGTGCGGGGTTTCTTTCTTATGTTCGCGCACTCATTGAATTGATTTTTGTGATAGATAGTCTATAAACGGCATCAAAATTGATCTGGACCTACACAGACAGGCCTCTGGCGGCCACTTCATGAGGTGAGATTATATGATAAGAAACTTTTTAAACAAATTCCAATTAGATTAAATGGAAAAAAACATGTCTTGTTATCGTATCCATTACTGGAATTGTACGCGAAACATTACTGTTCCGCAAAAGAATGTGGGTCAAAAGTAGTCTAACTAACTAACTGTCATATATTCAAAAGAATCAGAATTTCAATAAGCACAGACTGTTTAAGCCAATACAACGACACCAAACCACAGCTTCATCTAAATAACAATTAATTAGAATACAAATACAAAAATTGTCATTAAAAGTTATAAACATGTAACAATTAGAATAAAACCCATTAGTTAGGCGCAAGGAAATTGTCATGTGGCCAATCATATTCTAGTTCTTTTGAAATTTCGTATCTTCATTTGCGTACAGAAAACCATTAATATTTCTTCACTGCTTAAATGACAGTTAGGTACAACAATTAGGTACATAGACTTTTTATAACCTAGTGTTGTATGACCTCAATAGCAATTGTACTAAAACAATAGATATACAAGTGTGATGTTTTCGGATTTATGTATGGTGGTTATCACATATTTAATTTTATTTAAATCGCAGATAAATTGAAAAAAGGCTACTGGGAAAAACGAAAAAAAATGTTATATAAAAAATGTCATGTACATATACCATTTTCCGACGGGAAAATCGTTTTTTTCCATTGTTTTCTCGTGTTGGTTTTTCGTGTATCGGGACTTCACTCGTGGAAAACAGGGAGCGCCAGTTGACCGAGAATGTAATCTTTCACTCCCTCTCCCGATAAGTGTCAAGTTGGGGCCGTTTATCCCCAAATCCCGTTTGACCGCCGTAGGGTCGGGGGATATGTCCGAACTCTGGAACAGTTAACTCGAATGGACCAATTTGTTTGACTTTAATTGACTGTTGTCGAGATGTATATTCCAGAAATTCAGCTGATTTCCCGGCATTTTCAGTTGTAAATCCTTTATGCTCAATCATTTTCGTTTCTGAGACGCAATGAACTTTCCTTATTTAGGTGACGGTATATATACATATATAGCAGACCTTTTATTTTGACCCAATGCATAATTGCAATTCTATAACAATGCGAAACAATAGAAAAATGCAAATGTTTTTTTTTAATCAAAATTATGCAAATGGACAGTTTGGTATTTTTGCATAACGCGAATCTTTACTAAATTTAATGAGGTTATTTAATTTTTCTATTATAGTAAACTTTTAGTTGAAATAACATTTAAATTTTATTTAAAAATGTGTTATCTGCAATATAAAAAAATTTGCGAACACCATCAAGTTGATAATAATTTATAATTTTACCCCGATACAATTTTATAGTTTTGCTTGTAAGAAATTTTATATAGACGCGTACAGAGAGAGCAAAATTTTTTCATATGTGCCGTTATATCCTAAAAGGGTCATTGTTGTCAATAAATTCTATTTTAACAGAATCAGGTCTCCTTGCAGGGTAAATGATAGGCACAAATATATGTGTAGGTTAGGTATAGGATACGGTGGCTTAAAATAAATTTAAGTTAAAAAATACCCCTTACCACCTTGTTGAGTA
>JARFOC010000636.1:369849-396059 GCA_031763485.1 Osmoderma eremita
CTTATTATTTTACTGTTACTACATAGTTGCCAAAATTGAATTTTGAGCCGATATTGGCCTGTTCGCCCCATAGTGCGCCGGGGCGCTTATTAGGATAAATACGGTATTTAAAACATTTTTCCGCCCGTTTCTTAGACTTTTCTAACATACTGCCTAGAATTATAAAATTCACTTACCGATTTTAAAAAAAGTTTTGAACAACTTAAATTTGTGTAGTAGCAAATATTATATAAATATTTATATAACTGAAAGAAATATTTATATACTATATATGGTTAATGATTAGTTCCAAATGTGAATCACAGATGTCGCCAGTAGTCTCTTTTTTGATAATCAAACTAATATATATACTACTAAGGTATCAGAATTTGACTGTGCAACTAACCATTGATCATATATATTTATATAACATTTGGCAGTAATAAGAATTAGCACAAATGCGACAAAGTGAAGCATGCGTATTGCGTATGGTCACAAAATGTAGAAAACTAATTTTCACGCATGTCGTTTCACACATAAAACTGTTTCTGCAAATGAATCAATATAAATTCACGGAAATATAACAGAGTTTACTTCTAAGAATGTGTAATTAAGATACAATGCACAGTTTCTATGGCGTGAAGAAAGATGGAATGCAATAAAATTGCGTCCGCTTTCATCAGAATGCCTTTTATGCGTGTTTAATTTTCGTCTATTAATTTCTAAGCGCCGTTGAAATACATTCCTCTAATTAACTGTCTACCTATTGAATAAAACATGGCCTCCGGCTATTCCATATTCATAAGTGGTATGCGTTAACCACCGTTTTAACCTTCCACGTATTGTTGAGTGTTTCTTAGGTTATACCTACGTTCCACTGGTTCGTATACTACCGCAGTTTATTTTGCGGCAAGTTCTTAGTGGTCGAATTATGTAATAGAAAGTTTGGTAAATACTTGAAAGCAACTTAATATTGTCATCTGTGACATTATGTTGCTCATTTGCACGTTATTTCCTGCACTAGGTTCACTCCTGTGTTAAGTTGACGTGAACAAAACAAGTTATCGGTAACAAACATTGGTTGAAGCACCTTTCAAAAGAAAACATTCGTATACTACTTACTTGATTACTTGATGTAGCGATGTCATCCGCCTGGTTCGATTAATCGTCTCTTCTACTAGGGCCGCTAGCTCTTATTGTAGAGCGGATGCGATCCTAGAGTTCATCGAACAAGTCCAGGCCCTTGAGGTAGCGCAGGATCTTGTTCAATGAGAAATTCTTCGGGTCAGCTAGGGAAGTGATGACATAACTTTTTCTACTGTTTCTTCGTTCTCCATACAAAATAGGCATTCGGTTTCCTCCGATAACCCGATTCTGTGCAGGTGTTTTCTCAGTCTGCAGTGACCTGTAAACATAGAAGTAATTATATTGACCCTTTGATGGCCAAGTTTTAGTAATTCTTCAGACATGATTGGGTGAGATGCACTCTTTCGCATGTATCAAACCAGGAGAATTGCTCCAAAATTGGAGTACTTTCTGTTTTAACCAGAAACTAATTTGTTGTTTGGCTATCGCGATTGATATGCAAATTGCCGGTTGTGTACCTTGGAAGTACCCCGCTGCACCCTCCTTTGCAAGGATATCGATTGTCGCATTCTCTTGAATAAGGGAGTGACCCGGGACCCAGATAAAGGTTAGTTTAGAATGGTTTTGCAGCTCCAGATTAGTTTTGAGTGGCATTTGTGCGCCTCCAATGCTTTCAATACAAACTGTCACTAAAATTTTTTATTGATTTGTGTTTGAGGTTTTTGTTCAAAATCTCACTTGCGCACATCTCAATGGCATAGAGCTCAGCCTGAACAATTATTGCAACTTGCCCGAAGTTGTAGTGCTCTTCAACTCTCGGGTTACTGCAGAATATTCCTGCGCCTACACCCTACTGTGGTTTCGTTCCGTCCATAAACCAGGAGGTCTGCTTTCGTCAGTTTGGTTTCATTACATCTCCATTCCTCTCTACTTGGATAGGAGATAGTAAAGTATGTGTCGATCATGTGTCAAGTCAGTTGGCACTCCCACTCGTATATACTTTTCATTTAAGGACGAAAGTTTTATAGTAGAAAACATTTTTTTTACTTTTCTTTAACATAATAATTATAAATAGACTAGACCCTTTGTTTTGTTGAGGAAACTTTTTTTAGATAAGGAATGATTAATTAACTCCTTAGTTCTACACCATTCCATATTGAGCTGTTGTCAGCGGATAGACACGCTCTACCCGATCACTGGTTACTCATTAGTTTTGAAGCTAAATAAATCACAAACCTTCAAGAAATCAAGAAAAGCTTAACCCACGTAGGTTATTTTTTGGCGGTTGATCTATTACGAAAATAATTGTGTAGGAAATTATTGCGTCTGTTATACAGGTCAGTTAGCTGAAGTAGATATACCACCGTACAGATATTGGGTGGCAAGATAAGCCAAGGCATACCGGACATTTCATCAGTTCATCGCGTTTCATTTCAGAGAGCGTTAAACTGCGTTAGGTGTAAGTTGTCATGTCATTCTATCGGTCACTTTAATTGTAAGCCTTTTGGCCGATACGAGTGACATTAAAAAAAATGGATGTCTATGAAACAGTAGAGAAAGCATATATATATATATATATATACCGTGAGGCGTAGAGGTTTTTATGTCACATATATGGTTAAAACACTACAACGTTTCTCCTTGAATTTCTATCTCTTGCAAGAGTCTCGGGCTGGTCCAATTTTCCATTGATGTTTGCCCCCAGGTACCTGTAATTTTCCACTTGCTCTATGTTGTTGTTATTAATTTGGATGCATATTTTTCGTCTTAGTCTCCTTTATGTTAACTGTCATTCCCTTAGCTTCCAGTTCTTTGACCCATATGTCCACATTATATTGTAACTTGCTCTCTGTGTTTGCGATTATTACAATGTCATCAGCGAACACACATTCACTAATTTCAACTGGTCTCACTGGTTCTCTCAGAGAAAGTAAAATTTATTAAATAGTTTTTGGCAAGCCCTCCATACACAGAAATTCAAAATTTGCTTCAGAATTTCCTGATCACCACATACAATCTTGCCGTACTATAACTCGCACTAAAATAAATTTTAAAACACGCAGATATACATATGTATATCTCCGCGTAACCATAAAAAGGCACAATTGGTTGATAATGATGAATAATAGTTCCAATTTCATTTCCAATCTAGTTATTCCATTATCGAACAGTGACAAATATCGGGGAGACAAGTCCTTGGAATTTAAATATAATGAATTAACAAGTAACAATTTTTCCTCTGGCGTTATTTAGAAATCGAGATGTTTAGTATAGCTGCTGAAAGAGCAAATACGTTGGATGAATTGCCCCGAAAATTTCAATACGAATTGGAAGCATGCTAGCAGAATACATATGTATTCATTGCTAGCACAGTCTTCTTTTTATAATAGATTGAGCCTAGGTTTCGATTTCCATCTACGTTATTTAGAACGTTCGTTATTTATAATTTAGTTTTGGATCTTCGCATTTTAGAACGTATATTTTTAGTTATATATTAACACTTTTTTTAATATCTACAGAATTTATATTTTATCTACAAGCAAGGACCCCTTCTTTTTTCACAGTTGTTGTCCACTGTTTGTTTATACCTTTCAAGATTTTTTTTATTCTTGAAGCTTTTGCTTAGGTAATATGAAAGTATACACAGACTTAAGGAGTTTGCGTAGATATTCTCATAAAATTTTCATTTCCTCCTGTATTTTCAAATGAAATTGTTATAACTACCTACTTTATTATTTTGAGACATGTATACTAATTACGTTCCGTGGGTATTGAAACACTAATTATTATCCTTAGGCAAATCATAGTTTAAAAAAATATATTTATGTACGAATATTTTTTATGCATACGTACAGAGTGGACTTACGCAATAAATAGTTACCTTGAAATAAGTCATGTCATTGAATTTTATTAGAGTTTTCCATCATTGCTCTTCAGATTTTTGAGTATAGGTAATCACTGTTAGCATTTATTGTAGACGATATCACAGGGAGATTTTGATCGCTAAAATTTAAGTTAATTATTATTATTATAACATTTACTATTTACTATTAGAATATTGTACTTTCCTAATTTGCGCCTACGTTCTTACGTAAGGCCACTCATTACTGTATCTACTAATCTAACTATAATTGTTTACTATAAAATTTATTCTGGGATAAACAGTTATTGATGAACATGATTAATGACAGTAATTATTATTGACGGGCGGCTTTAGGTAGAAAACGTAGCAATACCTACCATTAAATTGTTTCTGTAATTGCCCATCTACGACTGAATGTGTGCCGCGTATACAACCAATAATCATGTGTAGGTAACGCAAACAGTTGTAAGGATGTGATGATGAAGGAAACTTGAAACTGCCGGACGGTAGTAATAATCAAGACAAGCGAGCCGTTTTTTGATTACAGGTAATCACTGTCAGGATTTATTGTAGATGACATTACAGAGGCATGTTGATCGCTAAAATAAGTTAAACAACTTATATTATATTCTACGCATTTGCACGGTGTTCTTATGTAAGACCGCTTATTACGAAGTCTACTAACCTAACCATAATTGTCCACTAGAAAATATGTTTTGGGATAAACATTTAATGGTGAGCGACAGTAATTATTATTTACCGGTGGTTTTAGGTCGAGCACGTAGCAATATCTCCCATCATATTCCCTCTATAATCACACTTCTTCTTGACTTCATTGCAAACAGAGTTGAACCTAGTTCTGTACTCTTCCCATGTTGAAATCGGCTCTAATTCTGTGGAATATTTGTGGCGTTAATCAATGGTTACTGTATAATGAATTTAGTTTCCCGATTCCTCGGATAGAATGTGATGAGGTCTTCGATGTTTACCTTCCCTGTTTTGAATATATCCAATGTGGACGATTGTGTGTTTCTATGCAATAGAATGCACCGTATTTCACCAATATAACACGTAGGTGATGTAAGTAGCGGTGGGGACAGAATCTTGAAACTACCGGACAGTAGCAATGATCAATACAGGCGAGCAATTTGTATGTAAAACTTTTTTTTTTCTTAAATACATAACATTTCTAGAACTCCTCATAATAGCTTCATTGTTAGTTGAGTTTTCTAAGTGTGTAGGTACACACTATATCTAATGTGTAGTTTTTATTCTATTATCAATTAAGTGTACTTTACGTAGCTGGAAAACCTACAGCGATATACGTATATCTAAAAGAGCTAAGGTAATGGTGTTGATAAAAGTACCTCTTGCTTGATATATACAAAGTGAATCCACGCGACCTGTGGATAAGCTCAGTAAAAAGTAAAAGAAACGTCTAAGGTTTGTTAGAACAAAATACGCATTATTCTACTGTGCGGATGCTAGCGAATCTAACACATAGTTACATTGGAGAAATACATTTCTTGTCCAACACACTAGATCCCCTATTCTCAGCACGAGCGCGTATACATACACTTGCTTCTAATTGTATAAATAATAATATTTTCTGGGAACCAAAGGGTTACTAAATTGCTATTTTTACGAAAATGCTACACCGTAAGAAATATTTTTAACTAGGATCATCATATCGTTACCAAAAATTGCGTTAATATGACCTATGAAATAAATCTTTCTTTTTTCATTTTCAGACCAATGTGTGATGGCGGCTTTAGTGCGGCGGAGGGCCTGTCAAGAATGGCATCACTTGGCAGTGCCGCCCTGGGTGTGCCGCAAGGTCTATCTTCCACGCAACAGTCCGCGAAAAAACAAGACGACCATATTAAACGTCCCATGAACGCCTTTATGGTGTGGTCTAGACTGCAAAGACGGAAGATAGCCCAGGAAAATCCCAAAATGCACAATTCCGAAATTTCAAAACGATTAGGTAAGTTACCATATGCAACAGTTACTTTTGCATCCAGAGTTTTTGGGGAAAATTATCATTAAATTATAATAAAATATAATAATAAGGAACTGTTAGAGAAATTACAGACGTTATATATATTTCTGATATACAGATAGCGGCTGGTATTATCAGGTCTATATACTACGGCAATGTTTGTGGAAGGGCGGGCTCAGAGTTACTTTATCACCGTAGATAAGATAGTGAACTCTACCCTTTCCCGCGCAAACTAGAAACTGGTTGGGTATTCAGTCGCTTATGGCGCTGTGGATTATTACCGCGTAAATTTTAATACATGTTTACATTTCAAAATTGATTAGTTTCGTAAAATCGGATGAATAGCAATACGTGAGCGTCTAGTGACAAAACTTTCTATACAAGTACTTGGATGCTTTTATTTTTTCGTTAGGAAAGTTGTAAATTTCCATCTTTTAGTATTTCTTCCATCTTTTCTATTTTACTGTAATAGAAGTACATACATTTAGATAGAAAGTTCTGTTCCTATTCACGCACATATTGCTCTAATCAAAACTAAAACATGGATTTTCTCACAAAACAAACGCTCTTTAGTACTAAAATTGGTTTTATTAAAAACAACAGAATATAACAAAAAGAAAGACCTCTTAGGTATACAACTGGAAAAGCATCTGTTTTAAGGTTTGTGGGATATCTATTTGCCACAAATTTCATTTAATTTGGGAAACGTATATCACAGACCCTATAGCTCCTACGTTTGTCATACCTTGTATTCCCACGACGGACGCACAGCTTCAATCCATTTTTGAACTTCTACAGAACACATTATTAAAACGTAACAATTAAATACTTACTTCCAGATCCTTGGGGAATGTATGCAGTAACCTGCTTTGTTGGGTATTTTAGCAACCGGATACTGTACATTGGAAACCCATGTTATACTGCAAAGCAATATTATTTATAGTAAATTGAAAACCTGTTACTTAGCATACAATTTCGTCTATAATCACAAAAAAAACTACTTGAAAAAATAAACTACATAAATATGTATGTAAATTTTAAATATAAATTGGCGAAGATACAAAAACATTGTCTAGATTACAGAAGGTGATAAAATGAATAATTATAACCGGAGATATTCTTCTACTTACCATTTGATAGAACACACCTTATTTATATTATAAACAGAAAAACACCTGCAAACGCAGTACGACCAACGTACGGAGCAAACGGGACAAAAAACCTGGGAAAATTAAAAAATCTATCAAGTTCTATCACGCCGCCAAGGGCGATAGAATACCCAACTTGGGGTTCGAAACTCGGCTTATATTCATGTAATCGACAGGGAATGCTTTATCACACTTTTATGTAATTTACTGTCAGAATAGGATCGATGCGCTCGGAAATATAGTTCTGGAAATTTAATTTATTATTATATTTATTATTAAAGTTATTTTTCTTTCGTATCACAGATATTTCTCACTCGAACAAAAGCAACAAAACGTTCTAGTTCAAAACAATACAATCTGTTTTTACTTAATTCTACGGAACATCTATCTAGTTTCCTTTTTAAGAACAATTATTTTTTATTTGCTTATTTTAGTAAGAATAGAATAATATTATTTTTTCGTATATAAGATTTTGTTTAAGTTAATTACTTTGATTCTTAATAGGAGCGAGCATTTTTTAAAAATATTTTGTAACACTAAAATCATAGATACGTACTTGTATATACATACGCAAGTGAAACATTTGTTGGTAGAGTTGCTCAATTTGCGCCAACAGCCAGTGGCGAGCGCATAAAAGTTAACGCATAAAATATATGGTCAGAAATAAATTATAATATGTATTCAAACACTTACCGTATGTCTTCCGTAAAATCAGAAAGTGAATAACACATAACCACACACGTGACGGCAGTTTCTTTTTTATTTTTCAACTCTGATATAATTCTTTTTTCAACATATTCACGAGCAGACGAAGCAAATCTTTGTAACGATGTCCGACCTGCTAATTTTTAGTCCCAATGTTACGACGGGAAGTTGATAATCTCTTTTGGACCAACACATTAAAGGAATATTACACATTAGACATTGAATTTTAACGCCACCATAATTTAGGTCCGGCGTTTCTGCAATAAATTGTATAACTTGGTCCAACATTTTCGTGACGTAGGCAACATTTTTAAAATAAATGTAGAGCTACGAAATATTATTTACGGTAGCGTACGACATGTATACACAACAGATCCCGTTGAGACTGGCCGTTATACTGAAAGTTGTATCGAATCTCCGCCACTGCACGTTGGCGCTAGTGAGCAACTGTATTTATTAGCTGGCGCGAGATTCCTTTAAGTTCGGCTGACATTAATAGCAATTAACAATTTCTATATGTATCTGTGATAACTACTTTATTTCTTGCTGGAAACAATAATTTCAGTATGCATTTTCTTGTTTTAAATCAAAACAACGAATATCCAGATGAGGTAACGTGTTTGAATCTACACTTTTGAAATGTTTAAATGTTTTGTAAATGTTTTCCGATCAAGTTACTGGATTGTATTTTATGTCTCGTCATTAGTTTATTTAGTAATAAACCAAAACGCGCAAAGAATTACCGTTGATTAGCTAATTTTGTGAGCGCCTTCGGCAGAGGCGGTAGTACAGCGTACTAATTACCTAGCATACCAAAAGTGGTAAGCACTCGATCGGATAGTACATGTCGGTCAAGAAATTTAATATGCATCTCCACCAAATAGTGCCGTTTTCCTCGGTGCCTTGGAAAGGTACACTTTTTAAACTTAAAAAAAAATCAAACTAAGGCTAGCCTCTACTTTATTTTAACAATACAAGTAATTTTAAAACGTATTTTCAAGATTACGAAAAATATAAAAAACAGGTCGGTGATTTTATGTAACGGTCCACTGAAATTTATTTGGTATTATATTCAGCAATTCAACAGAAAATCTAGGCTTTTTGCTAATAAGCGTCATTCAGTAATATTAAGTATAAATAAGTCGAGTATAACAATCTCTTTCATATTTCTTTGTAGTTTCGACGGTTTATAGCACATCATTCAGATGTATATTGTATGTTCCTTCAAGGTGGTAAAACCTGCAGAAATAAAGAAATAAATATTCAACAGGTGAGAATCTGTTTTTCAATGAGTGAAGACTAAATTGCGTATCATTTATAACTTACTTTCTTGTAATTTTATATTTCCTATTTTTTGAATACTGTCATTTCATTAAATATTTTGTGCAAAGAAGTTATCTGTTGATAATGTTGAGTAGTTTATATAGATACATATTTGGTTGTTAAAATTAAACCTCTTTTTATTAAAATAAACAAGCTAGTAATAAAGACACATTTCTAATATGATATTATAGGAATAAAAATCAAGAACATGTTAAACAAACTAAGACTTGTGGATGGGTTTGTCTGATTTGTTGTAGTTTCACCGAGTTTCGACTTTTACATGCGGTTTACGGTACCTAACACATAAGAACCCTAAAAATACATACAGCGTCTTCTTCAAATTTGCTCGAATTGGAGTCCAAAACTGTTAATAGCTTTTATCATACAAATATTGCTAAACGTTACTTATAACAAATTCTAAAAATCTAAGAAATTTGGAAAAGTATATTTGATACCTCATCCGGATCTGGATGTATACACATATACTTATATATGCTTATACATACATGTATGCCCATATCGGAACAGGCGATTGCTTTGTGAATGGCAACCGCGCATTCGGGTCTGACTGGCAATGAGAGATATTCAGCGGCAGTGTATCATAAAGCGTGCAAGGGTACGCACACATCTCCATTCAATCACATAATACTGAATAGTTTTTCTGTACAGATTCTGTATAGATTTGAAAAGTAATAATGTAAGTAAAGAGAAAATAATGTTGTAAATTAAATTTATAAATTCCGAAAAAGTAAACTCTCAAAGTAAAAGACGCTTGAGTAACGTCAATATAAATGGTATGCGCGAACCACCGCAGTTACGAGCATACTAAGCTACTGCTAGGACAACTCCTACTATACCATGGCGGGGGACCAGCGCAGCACGACTGCATTCGGGAGTTTGCGGTAGAGATCCGCGATAGAACATCGCTGCTTGATGAAATACATTATTTATGGACGGCTTTCAAGTTTAGAAATGGCCAGGGCTGTATATACTTATCATACGCGAAAACAAGCAGCATATTAAAATAAAAAGAATTCAGTAGTATATTGTATATCAAAAATTATAACCTCTCTCGTAGTAAAGGTATGTTATGAAAGATATGTTGGTCGCATTTTGGTAACGCTAATAGATGAAATTCAATGGTGCAATTATTCGCTGTGAACTAATTGGGAGTGGTTCGAACTTCATACAGAGTCTACCGCAAATAGCTTGGCCGATCTACTTCACATGGCCACGTGATTTTCACGGGCCGAGGTATTTGTGGTTAAATATGTTGCATTGCCATATTATAAGCCTACTTAAATGCAGTTAATCAATGGAAAGGGATTTGCAATTAAATAATAGCGAAAACACGTACATTGTATATCGTTCCAATAATATAGTAGCGTTCCTTGTGTGATTTACTATGGACATCCGAATGAACCAACTACTGCTACTATTATACACGACGAATGAGAGTAACAATGAAACTTAGTGCTTCATTGTTTGCTCCTGACCGAGCTAGATGTTATAAGCGGATCGGCTACCGGACCAGAAGTACGGACGGAATCTCGTAGGTAGATATAGCCAAGGGTAAACTACGAAAACACTCCAAAGCCCCGAAATAGTGTGAAACGGCAGCTGTAGACTGTCACTTGTCGATCATAAGCGCTCGTATACACGTATGTATGCTTGTTACGTGTATAAATTATACTAGTAGTGCTCACTCTTTCTATCCCTTGGTCCTTCTTCATAATATGAATATGAATAATGTATTCAGATAGATACATATGAGTATTTGTGTAGTTGGAGGACGTCCGTCCCTTTACATAAACATTACTGCACACAAAATGCGTTATGATACGCTTTCGTATTATTATTTGGGGCCCAATGTGTATTTAAAACTGTGACGTTCAGGAGGACGAAGATACGTGTGCAGGAAAGTACATTCCTTTCATATGCTAAGTTACGCTTTTATATAATATAAAATCCCCGGGCTTATTCAACTTTTTATTAACTTGAACTATATTTTCTTCGCTTTAGGGATAAACTCAGAGAGGGGGTTGACTATGAAAATAATAGGCGCTTTGTGTACACGTCCAGAAGAGTAAATGCAATTTAAGCGATTTAATTCATCTTAGAATAACGTGCTGAGAATAAAACCAATAAGAATCAACGACATGACAATCACATACTCAAGAAAATTATGTAAAATACCAAAATAGGGGAGTTCTAAAAAGAAATGCCGATTACACATTTGTAATTCATCATCAAATGTCATTCGCAATACATCTACACAGACTACATTTAATAGTACGAGGGATGTCCGGTTACTAAAGTACATTTATGAATTACAGACAGACTACTTTATTCATAGAAATCAAACATACACTAAGTAAAAGCGGAACTGTTAGCTACTTTTCAACATAATCTCCGCCAATGTTAAAGCTCTTATCCCAGCGAGGCAGAAGCTTCTGTAAATCCTCTTCGTAAAAGGTGCGATCCAAATTTGTAAAATACTGCCGTACTTCCTCTTGATCTTCGTCGTCGTCTTCAAACCTTTTACTCGACAAATAAGCTTTCAACGGCTCAAACAAAAGAAAATCAGAAGGAGCCAGGTTTGGATTCTCATCCGTTTTCGTTGTGATGATTTTCTTCGCACACCTTCGGGATCATCGTTCAGAGCTGTGCGTTCACTCTTGAACTGTTTACACCAAACACTTAACTTGTTTTCGACTCATAACGCCTTCTCCGTAAGTCTTCAGAATTTTTGTATGAATTTCGTTAAATGTTTCATTATTTGCACTGAAAAAACGAATGACCGCTCGCACTTCAAACTTGGAGTATGTTTCGATCGGAACTGACATTGTGCGGCTGTCACTGCACACATTGCACTGAACCTACGGCAATGTCAATAGCCACCTATGCACGTCTAAAATGCGTGCAAGTTTCATCCGCTCGGAGCGATGTAGCCGGTCTCGCGCAAACGTACCTTAGTAACCGGAAATCCCTCGTAGATTAAACATATTAGTTTAAAAAAATGATTAAAAATTCCACAAAATATAGTATATTATTTTTGGTTACATTTGATTATAAAAAAATTATAAAAATTAAATAATTAGCTTATATTTTAATACATAGTATAATTATTTAATATAATATTTAAAATAATGTCAGGTAATCTACTCCACTCGGATTTCCGTTGTAAAGAACGCTGAATAAGTCTTTCAAATTGTAGTTTACAGCTCTAATAGTATCTTGGATATGTCAAAGCGGTGAATAGGGTGCCATTATAACTTCCTATAAAATTTTCATTTGTTTCATAATACTGGTAAATTACTCTCCAATAATCAAATACAAATCTGTTGCTTGAACACCGAGAATTTGTAAACAAAATACTAGGGCATATAAAATGTAACTAAAAATAAATAGAAGCTTGGCTCCTTCACCGAGAGAGTTAACCCTAAAACGGTAACATGAACACTTTTAAATACGAGCAATGAGCTTGCAATGTTCATTCAAGAAGTACAAAAATTTTAAATTGCTCTAGTTAATTCAATAAAAATAAGTGTTGAAATGTATGCAGGTCTAATAGATATTTCAACTAGCACAAAATTTTTAATTTATCACTTGGTATCGTTATTTCAAGGATTGATAGTATTTTTTCTATACCTACCTGCCGCATTGCTCTAACACTTATTTCAAAATGAAAAAAAAATTTAATACCTATTACAATATCCTTTCGAGTTTTGTTGTGTATCAAAATTTTTGGTATGCCCGATTTTCTTAGGATGCCATATCTATCTGTATGCTAGCTTCTGCATAAGATACTTCCGTATCACGTACATAGATCTAAATACCCATACGCATTTTATATAATAATGATTACTCACACCTAAAATTGTACTTATAGGTACAATTATTGTAAATCACGATACTTTAGAAACACATAGCAACCATTTTCTGAACAAATCTAATTGTTAGATACCTTTCTCCTAATGATTTCTCCATTTTGTTGTGCAACCTGAGGCAATCTACATATAGTTACAAATCAATATGTCTTCAGCAACTGAATTAATAACTGGTCTGCAGCGCAAGTCAACGAATTGAGCGAGAATATAACACGAAAACTGGTTAGTTCAACCATAAAAATTATTAAATTGTATACAACATTTTTTCAAGTGTTCAAGCAACTATTTTTCTGTATCAATTAAGAAAAGATATTGTTGATTACCTCTTAACAATGTCTCCTGCATTCCCTTAACCAGCCGCAATTGGCCAACATTAAATAAGTGATTGCTTCACAGTACGTTGTTATCCACTTATCCTTTTAATAATCAAATCAATCATTAATACCCTAACATTTCAAAAACTGTTGGACCAATCATATCATTTCTCCCAGTATTTTTAAATTTTCTTTTGGTAATTCTAGTCCTTGATTTTCCCTTACATCCGTGTAGATAGCTTACTCAATCAATTTTTAATTTTTCTCTATAATACTCATTAGTCCTTATTGGGCGTTAGAATATCAGCGCCCTTAAACAAAAATAAAATTCATTTCTTTTTGGATTTAAACATAAAGTCAACTCCTGGCGCGCCTTGGAGTACCAACACCGAAACACTTTATTCCCAACGCCGAAATACTATACTTACTATACTAGTTTCCCCAATTTCTGTTGCTAAAGAGTCTACATCTTATCAAAAACATACTGAAAAGTGTTTATGCCGTCTCTCGAATAGTTTAGGCCGAGGTTTCGAGATGTGTCCAACGTTGGATGCCCGTTTGGATATGGGGGTTTTGAATACAATATTGTACTCAATGGTGGATTCAAAGCCCGCACACTATTATCTGGCAATGTTTCTGGTATATTGCGAGGCGACCATTGAACGCATTGAACCATTCGCATTGGTACGAATGTTCAAGCCAACAAAAACGGATCAGCTGTCATCAGGTGGGGCGCCTAACATTAGACATATGAAATTCGTCACCACGTAATATGTCAAATCGCAATATGTCCATCGTTGGAAGACGTTTGATACATCATGTAGAGCCAGCTTAAGCAATTGTTTCTTACTTAGTTTTAGAAGTGAAAAAAGTGACAGCTCATCAAACCTTTGACCACCACGGTTAATTTTTTTTCTTGGCAAAACTTGCTGTTGCTTGTATCTACTATTTATTTACATAAAAAGTTTCTTTTTTCTCTTTTGTTATATTAATGCCAATGCCGGAGATTATTGTAGGAATACCATACAATCTTCTTGGAACAATTTTGTATTGAATTCTTTAGCTTCTTATATTAGTATACCATTGATGTAATTTAGAGGTCAAGTAACGGTTTTGTATTATTTAAAATGTATATTCAATCATCAGCTGATCATCCAATTACAGTACTAGACTTTCTTATTCTATTTACCGATAATCATTTTAGTATGTTTTATGTTTCTAATTTCAAATATAGTTTCACAACACAAGTAATGACTTTAGAGCCTGTGCGATATTCAAGAAATTCTGAAAGTATAAAGTACCCGAATTTCATGAATAGAAGATCAAATTAAAAATTAATATTCAAACAATATAGAAATGAATATGTCTAGTAGTTGTTACGTTAGCTACTGTAAACAGCTGTTAGTTGTCATTAAGGAAACTGCAAAGGAAAGAGCATCTGCATGTGTACATTTTTATATTTAGCAATCTACACTTCAGGGAGTATTGACTTTACAGACTACTACAAAAACAGAATCACGCGGCAACATAGATCTGCATTTTACCTTTTTTCTGCCTGTCTTTTATCATTTACATAATACTAATCAGACATGCACAGCGGTATCGATTGCAGCAAAATGCTGGTAGTATTCAATTTCCAAGAAATAAAACCGGATAATTATCCACATATGTACTGGTATGTGGATGTTAATAATAGTAGCTTTTGTTTGTAGTATACTCAAATGTCATTTAAATAATATAAAATACAATTGGCTGTAATAAACCTCTGTGCCATATCGATCAGCATTACAATGTCCCGATAAAATTAAACGAATTATCCAATTAATTTATAAGCGCTGGGAGTATTGTGTAAGTGGTGTTGAAATAGTAATGATTCTGTAGCAGTTTTCGCGTTAGTACTTTGCTATTCACTATTCCAACCTGTTCTAATTGTGAATAGTGATGCACTAGCGGGAAAACTGTTACAGAATCGTTACTATTTCAACACCTCTTACAAAATATATAGTAATAATTACGATTGGTGCAATAGTGTAGTTGCTATTTAAATTTGATAGTGTTTACTTTTGTCACATATGGATTTAACCCTACAACGTTAACATAAAAAACTTGAACATGGTAACATTGGGTCGTATAGGACCCTGTTAAGATGTAGCAAAATGAACAGTTAAGCAACTATATAAGTAACTGTGGGTTGCTTAAGTCTACATACGAGAGAAACCTTATACTTTTTACTAAAAATTACAATACAACAACAAATACATCATTTTAATATGAAGACGTTCTTATAGAAAATATTAGTTACGATACAAAAATGACAAAAGTCGTAGGTAATATAATAACCTGCTAACCAGTCCATAACCGGTCAATACGGTTGCTCAAGGTGATCAACAATATTACTTTTTGTGTATTACATATAATAATAACATCTATTTATTGGTGGGCTTTCAGCTCCTTCTGAAAATATTCTTTCTACGATGGTTAAACGGTCACGACTGTTAACCGATTATGTGCATACGGTTAACCGGTTACAAGTTCCGAGCAGATCTAATTCACAGCACTAATTTACATATAACCTTCCTTACCTCGAGACGCTGGACAAATTTTGCAAGAAGGAGTTTGAGGACCAATTTGTACGTTATTGGTCAGTTCAGGTTCATTTACTCCTAATATCTCCATCACATATCAGCCATCACAATTCGTAGATAACGTGACAAATTTGGAGCAATCAACCGCCAGCTAGTGTATGGTTTCACGAAACACATCGCTAGTTTTTTTAAAGTCACGTCCGTGGTATGCCCCTTGCGTTTGGATTGGTTCTTCCATTAACTCAAAGAATTACATACGCATTAATGTCAACTCCATCAGGCATTCCATAACATACTCTTAGGGGCCAACGCCGATTTTCTTTTTTAACCGTCGTGGAAGGACAGAATCGATCATGTGTATCAACTCCTGCTTTTGTCGAATTATAGAATAAAACTATTTCTTGTTTTTGACATATTTCATCAACGATTCCTTCAGTAAAACTGGACAGAAATGTAATTTTGCCATTTTTTTGGGGAGAAAGAAAATGAACTTTGTTAGTGTCATAAGAAAAACAAGATTTAAAGACTTCGCGTTTTATTTGCGGAAAACTTGGAGATATGTCTGGCTTATTCTTACGAAGAGTTCCTACTATAGTCAAATTCTTCTCAAGTAGTTCATCTGGTAACTTTGAAGAAACTAATTAATAATCTACTGTGATATTTCTATTCGTACCGTAAACAGTTTCAGATAATTTCATAACATATTGGGTTGGTAACGGATTTGTAGAAGTTCGCTCTTCTTTCCCTGCATAGAGAATTGCTGAGACCATGTAGAATGTTTTTGCATCACAACATTACAACCTCCAACGAACATTATCGGGTTTATTTTGAAGACATAATTTAAAATGGGCATCTTCCGTGAAAACTCAACAGCTGCTCATCAACTGTTCGATATGTTTCTTCAACGTTATACTATTTCTATAATAAAACGAAGCATCAAATCATTTATACCCAACCATTTTTACCACAAATGATATTTGTTTGTTTTCCTATGCCGCGCTTCATAGTTTTCTTCATTTTCATTGGAATTACTACCATCAGCGCTAAATTCATAAATCGTTAACCACTGCATCTTCTGTTTCTTCATCACTGTTAAATTCTAAGTATGCGTCCTCTAAATCCGTGTCATCATTGTCATATCATTTAGCTAAATCTTCTAATTTCTTCGGGGTTAAGGGTTTCTTTAGATTTATAGGATCCATATTCATTAACTGTATATAGTGACATACACAGTAACATCCGGTTGTAAAATCAACTATTATAGCTTCCACTGATTGAACATGCACACCACTCATACAACTTTTGTAGTTCTAACTGACAGAAACTAAAAACTAAACTAAACTCCCAATGACATCCCCCGCCCACAATAAGCAACGCCAACACAAACGCTCGCATGGGTCAGATCGGATCAGATGCAACCCAACGTTACTGTTGTAGGGTTAAAAATAGTAATTACATGTTCTAATTAATTCTGCATTAAAATATCTGGTATAAATATTCCCTTTATTTGTAGAATCGAAAAGTCACTACAAAATCAATAAATAAAACAAATAAGCTTTACAACAACAAAAATTGTCTGGTATATGTGGTTAAATATAGCTATCTATTCTAAGGATTATTTACGTTTTATATCGATCCCCAGGTAACTTAATACATTAATAATTTCATATTTTATTAATATAAATCAGGTATTTACAGTGGTAATCAATACATCTCTGGTTTGTAGTTGTAGCAACACAGCTTTTACTGAAAAACTGGTGGACCTTCTTTATACTTCCGCGTGATATCCCATAGCTTCGATTGTAGAGTGGCGGGCGCATAAAAGTTTACACATAAAATAAATGGTTAGAAATAAATTATAATATGTACCCAAACACTTATCGTATTAAGAGTCCTCCGTGAAATTTTTGCTATAAATTGTGCAACTTTGTGGCTGAGGAGCAACAGAAATATTTTTACTGGCCAAAAAACTGTTTATGGAAATTGCTGTGTGACAAGGCGCATTGTCATGATGCAGGATCCAATCGTTCTTGATGTTTGGTCTCACACGCATGACCATTTTTCGGAGTCTTTCGAGAACCTCTCGGTAAAAATGTTGATTAACTGTCTGACCTTGAGGCACAAACTATTTGTGAACGATTCCCTGGCTATCAAAGAAACAAATCAACATGCTCTTGATCTTTGATTTGCTCATTCTAGCTTTCTTGGGCTTTGGAGAGCTTGAAGTGTGCCATTCGATGATCGGGCGTTTTGTTTCCCGGTCATACTCCAACACCCAACTCTCATCACCAGTAATGACGCGTTCCATAAAATTTTCATTATTTTCAATCGATTCCAAAATGTCAATTCACCTGATGTCCTGTTGTTCCTACGAAAGGTTTGGTGGAACCATTTTCGAGCAAACCCTTCTCATTCCCAATTCATTGGTGAAAACTTGATGAACGGTGGTGTGAGACAAATTCAACTGTTTCCGATCATTCTGAGCGTCAACCGACTACCTGAACGCACAAGATCGCGAATTTTGTCCGCTGCGTGGCGCATCTCCTATCGACTTTATTCCTTCTGAAAATGCCTTAAACGACCGGAAAACCTGGGCTTTTGACAAACCACTGTCTCCGTAGGCCTGCTGAAGTTTTGCAAAAGTTTTGCCATATCAAACGCTATGTTGTCATTCTCCTCACTTAATTTACACACCTCATATGCGTCAATAGTTTACTGCATTTTAAAGAGAACAAGAAATAAATTGTGTTTAAAAGTCAAATAGTTTTTCCACAAATTTGGTCTTCTTGTTTGGAATATATTTATTTGTTTAAAGAACAAGTTCAGTGTTTATATCGTTTATATTTATATTGAAGAGTAAGTTATTCGGAACTGTTGTCTTATATCTGTGATACAGTATCTAGTAAAGATTGTCTTTTTGAATACAGATTCTATACAAATTCCTAGTAAACACATAATTACCATCTCTTAAAAAGGAAAAAGGAATCTACCTTCTCCAGCGTTACCTTCTGAATGAGTAACTATCTCTTTTTATTTGGATCTGTATAAGTAGATGACCAAATATATTTTTCCTCCGCGCTGATATAATATTTACTCTTTCGAGTTCTTATTTGAAAGGATTTTAGTATGTTTGCTTGTTAATGTATGTTTACTGTCTCCACTTCACCAAATCTTGTCTTACTAAAAACCTATTAAAGTTTGTCCAAGAAATTTTCTCCGCGTCTCTTATTTCGGTGTGATTGTTTAGCGAATGTGTTAGACAGTAGACGAAAATATTTCCCTGGCACAAAAAAGGGTCACTTTAATTAACTTAAATTAACTAACAAAAAGAAATTTGCCGGCCACAACAATTCTGTGGTAGGAAGATCCATTCTTATAAAGCAGTGATTTTATAATTGCTAACTATGCTATTAGTAGATAAATTTTATTTAGTAACGATTCGATTTTCATGTATAATAAATCAATTTGTGTGGTGACGTTTCATAGACTTTATTTTCTCTATTGAACGATTCATTGAATGATAACTTGATTCGGCTACCTGCCATAATTTTTTTCGCACTTACCATTGTAGGCATATTGGTGCGGGGATGCTAATTGTATTTATGATGTGTTTTTGACTACGCGGCATTGTTGCTTTGACACATTATAAATAGAAATTATTTAACGGAGATATTTGATAAGAAGCGCGAACTTCTATTACCAACATTTGTTCAGCTTGTTAACAATACGGAGAATAGTGGAGATCAATTACATAAGATTTTTTTGGGAAATAATCTTGTTAACACCGATTGTTCAAAAATACATAAAGTAAATGTTATACATGTTAGCTATTGCGTTTTTTTGTTGAAGGAAATTATTTTGTCAAATCTATACTACCATCGTTTCGACATCTACCTATTCTGAATATTATAATTACATAATACCTCACGTATCATCTAAAACAAACTTTCAGGTAAACATATGTAAATATTGGTCTATTTAACCAAATAAATCTTGAATGCATTGTACTTGAACGACTATATATATTCTTTTATTGAGGGAGCCTTCTGAAGGACCCGTATTTTGAAAGTAAAAATCAAGGATTCATAACTATATTGTATTGACATATTGGGCGTATATTTGTATACTAATCTTCTGTTATAATAGTTCATCCATTGGTGTATTTCAGCTTTTTATTTTTTTCTTCTTGTCACGTGGTTTTTCTGTGTTCACAAAATGAGGATGGCCTAGTAATTACTTTAGCTTCTAACTAAAGATAAGCTGTGTCTGTTTTTACTAACAGACATAATAGCTGAAAAAAATATGTTTGGAAGAGCCATTGATTTTGCAACATCCTTAATGAAAATCAAAATGGTTGCCTTAAAGAACATCCTACTACCCGGTCCATGTTCCAACTATTACAACAATAATAGATTTTTTTTAAACAAAATCTGATACATGTAGGTATACTGGTGGATTTAACTAAAGTAAAGACAAAGCTTTTGACTGTGTGGGTTTTAGAGGCGTGGCACTAGATTGGATCCATTCATATCTGTCACCAAGGTTCCAAAGTGTGGTTGCAACGAAAAAATTCGGAAAAGGAATAATATCTAAGTAAAAGAAAATATTGAAAGGTGCCGCTCAAGGATCAATTTTGGGGCCTCTGTTATTTTTATTTTATATAAATGGCATATCAAATGCCAGGAAGAACTGGACCCCATTGTTTGCTGATGATACTTCCGCAGTGACGAAGTGGTGACAACAATGGCTTACAACTGAACTTGGAAAACACACTCGGCTTATACTAAAACTGGTTTACTATAATTTAACATGAAGAAAAACAAACTAATACAATTGCATCGATGTGAAGACCTTGCCTGTTCAAATGAAGCGACGTTCCTGCGTTGAACTTTAGACGCTGACTTAAACTGGAAACGTTATGTAGAAATCCTTGCCAAGAAACTGTGCATCACAGCATAAGTTGTGACTGTCGAAGCGCGGATGTCATCGCATTTTTGGGAAAATTTGCTTAAGAGCAATATATAAGTAATCTCTATAAAATAGATTTTTTTGTAATTGTGTGTGAACTATAAATTACATGGCGTGCAATTTAAAATGATATTTATTAGAAAAAGTACTATATAATGTTGATAATTTTTAAGTAAATTACTAGATAATCCAATCAGTTCTTCACTTTTGTTTAATATTGGTTATCTTTGTGATATACATATATCGCATGTATTTGACGTTTTCCACACATTTTATTATAGAAAGAAATATGTTACATCATAATTTACAAAACATTTTTATTAGTGGTTCGGTTAGATCGAACACTGCAGGCCGCGACCGGTGCTACAGGACTTTTCCCTACAACTACAGTTAAACAACATTTATGATTTATCTTTTTATTTTTATAAGCTTCGAGGATGTTATTTTGGCATAGCTTACAATTATGTTTCTATCGATAGTTCCTCTAACATAATTAGAAAATATTTAAATGTATTTTAAATAGCACCAGGTATTTTGAAAGAGTACCCAGTATTTCTAATAAGTCCGTACCCCATAAATGTATACAAACTGAAAACGTATTTTGGCCAAGTTTAGTTGCACGTAAAACGACAATTAAAAGTATAGGTATATAAATCATTAACACCAATCGCTATACCATTAACTAAAAATTATAATATTTCATAGATGATCAGCGTTAGAACCCCTAAGGCAAAAAATGCTTTGTGAACCGGTCAAATAATGAACAGTTTGGTATCGGACCATCTTTAAATTTATAGGTTTAGCTTTATTTTTGTAAATAAGTGTACTTTTATAGGCATCTAATTTGTGCTAATACTATAACCAGTATGCAAAATATGTTTGGCAACGCTTGATTTATCAGGTCTATTGTATTTAAAATGCGCTAAATGCTCTTTAAAACGAACATTAATAGGTCTTCTTGTTTGCCCAATTCCTTTGTGTGAGTGCGACTAATATCTAGCACAATTTCATCGTTGATCATATATAATTTTCGTTATGGACGTCGAAAAGCAGTCCATTATAAAAGTAGATACAGTTGCCAGTCAGTTTCGCCGCTTCTGCTCGGTAGCGGCGTCGTCGCGCTCCTTCCGTCTCTTTCTCTATATTCATTATTTCCTATGAAACACTGAAACGTCGTCGCATTGTTGCGGATGCTAGAGCACCTGTTCTCCCATTGGAGGAACAATGGCCCGGGCGATTGGCTCGTCCAATGGAGACGCTGTATTACATTACACTGCTTTTTGTTCTGTGTTTTGTCATTTTGTGTCTAGAACTTTGTATAGAGCTACTGTGGCGCTTTTGTCGCTGCCTTCTGAAGCGAGATAAGAATTAATTACAAGCCTTGATGGGGCTTTGTTCACTTAGAGATACCCATTTTCGTTTAAAGATAATTTAATGCTTTTTCTCTTTGATACACGTTATACATAAACAGACAGCGAAGCTCAGGTTCCTCTATAAATAGGAAACGAAATGCCGGCTGTTACAGTTAGATTTGATTTAAACATGTTAGCAATTAATATTCTGCGAGATATTTTACACCTTTCTTTCTCTCACATTCATTATCGACATTTTGCTATCCAAAAAGGTTTCTGTTTTGTACCGATGATAATGCATGACTCTAATACAAGGGAAATTACACATTTATTCAATTATTTATTAATTATTTCTCAAAATACGAGCGTTCATAATATTCTTGGTTAACATTCGTCAATTTTTTGGTCCAACAAAATAGAGTTAGTTATCTCATTCTAAGAAATTATTGTTTTGCGGCTGGAGAAAGATATTTTCTTGCCTGAATGCAAACTTATTTGATAAAAGCATGCACCTATTACTTACAGTGCCAATGTGCGTGTTACATACTAGAGAACACTATAATACTTGGCATGCAAAATCAAGAAAATATCACAGCAAGTGTCATTTGATCCAGCCCCCAATTTTCGTAAAGATTTATTATCCATACTCACATTCAGTCGCGGCTCGTGAGTATTTTTAATGGGTGGACAGCAGTAGGCAAAACACTGAACATTTATTATTACTACAAAATAAATAAGAAATAAATTAAATGTAAATGATCAACATTTTCATTTCATTTAATTATGTTTGGATGGACACTGCCTACCCTGCCACCCTCCACGAGCCGCCATTGCTCCCATTCGAAATTAACAGCTGCATGCCTACACCATTTTACTCTTGTCGGGAATACGGTTTTGGATCGGATGTATGCAGATATATGGCGTACACATATGCAGCATACTTCTAAACCCAGTAGTTTTGTAGTTGCGTTTTTTTTTGTGCAGGAGAGATGAGATTGAGATGATTTAAATCATTTCAGAAGAATTAAAATTTATTTATTTAAAAAAATCATGATTTTTCTTTCGTGTAATAGTCTTTCATATTTTTTGGACTATGCGTATTCCTAGAATTGATTGTTTTACAAAGAAAAAGTAAAAGACTAATGGTGACAATCTTGTACCAGAATAATTATATCTAAAGCTGATTTTTTTTCTTGAGTTAGCAGGTATTCGTTTTTACTTCTAATAGGATCAACCAGATAAGCTAAGAAGTAAAAGTGCGTTGTAGCTTATTCATATCTTTTCATAGATTTCTGTTTTATGTTCTCTTTAGAGCTTTTAAATATTGCGTCTAATTTTTTTCATTCTGAATTAGACCAACTCAATGAGCCATATAAGCACCTTTCTGCTGAATTCTGTCAAGTGTCACAACAGAATGGTTTCAACAATTTTAAAAATACCTCGGCCATTCTTTTAATTTAAATATTCAAAACCTTTTTAAAAATCAATGGGTCAATGTCATCTTCATATTCTTCACAAATTTAAAATAATTTCGATCATTCACTGACATATCAGTCAGAACGTGTATTTCATCGAGGTAATATTAGTTTTTTCCCTCCTTGCTCTTTGTACCAAGCATTAGGCATAGAGTATTGAGAAAATATCCTAAATCTTGAACACATGTTCTTTTACTATGAGCGGAACACCCATAAGATATAATGGTATATTTCAAATGCTGGCGATCTGTAAGTTTTTCCCCAAGATATTCAGATTTATGTGGATGATGTATACTTACTAGCAAGAAACTGTTTCCAACTACCGTTGTCAAAACTACACAAAAAATTGGTTCATTATGAACATTTGACTATTCATTAAGACAGGTAAAGCTGACTTGAGTGATAGATTTCTACAATATTTTCATATTTTCACTTCAAATAATTCTTTTAAGAGTACCTACGATAACCCAGAAGGTAGAAGATATCCTGGCCTTAGCATTTAAATCTATTTTCGAACTTTTTAAATGTTTAATTGAACTAAAGCTACAATTAATTGCAGAAGTGGCCCAAGGTATTTGCTTGTCTAATTCGTATCCTGACTTGTTCTAACAACAAAGGAGCTCAAAATGTCAGCATTGCTACTAGTGCTACCAGCACCATAATCAATATTATTTGACTGAATTTTACTTTTACAGGTTTCTCAACGATTTTTAAGCCTGTCGAAGATGCAAGTTTATCAACGACAGTTTATTAACAAAATATTGCCAAATTCTTTCTTCTTTTCTATTTCTACTTGTTATTTTAATACCTCGCGCGTACACCTTCAATCATCCAGATCAAAAGATTAACTACGAGATACACAGCGTGGCGTTTATACAGTCCTGCGCGATTTAGAAGTTTCGACATGTTCAACACGTTAGCGGGAGTATTGTTAGCTTATAGAAACAAATATCTTGTCAGTTTTTTACCTACTTCAGATTGTTGCACAATACTTTATCAGTAATTTGACATGAAAGTAAAATAACATACTTTTATATAAAGTGTCAATGTTTAAATTAAAAAAATCATGATTTTTATCTGCCCTGAGTAGTAGTAATTTTAAATAGAACTAAAATATCTTTCCTTTATTTAATCTAAATTCAAAAATATCGTCCATTGTCTGTTTCTTATTGTTCTCTTCCCAGTTAATTAATCTATTAAAAAATGGATAGTCACACATTACTAGGGAAAATAGAAATAATGGACACCTAGCAGTAAAGAAGGAACAAGATAAGTAAGAGTAGTAGAGAGATAAATTGGAAATGCACTTATTAATTGCAAACTAAACAACTAACTCGACGGTCAAGCGGCATTTTTTTACTGGATCGAGCCAAAGCATAATTTGTGTGTAGATAGCGTTCTCACTATGCGCGTTACCACTGTATATACATAGGTAACCAGCTATGTTTTTAAGGAATGTATTATTTAACCAGCTCTCTATTTGCCTTTAGAATTACTTATATAGGACGTGTGTATGTAGTCAGGGGATTGTTTTATAGATACAACGAAACCTTAACATCTTTAAGTAAACACAGATTTCACAAATGGTTATTGTACGCGCGGAGACAACAAAGCTTAGAAAATTATACTATCTATAGATATACTCAAATGTTGTAGAAAGACCTTTAGACCGTTTTACGGCAATATATAATAATATAAATAAATATGATTATCACACATAAGGAAAACCGCCTGCATACCAACTGAAAGGTAATAGGAAAGGAATGTTGAATTCTTAGGTGCAAATTTTGACAATATACTGTACGCTCTTTCCTTGTTAAACAACACTTCAATTAAGATTTTTGTATATCCTTTTAGAACCCAAAAGACCCATAAAATTTCGTTAAAATTACAATATTAATGAAGCATTTAACTTGACTTTGCGTAACAAGACGTATATGTAGCTAGTGAAATCCCTCTTAAAATTTATGTTCCGCCTGTTACAGCACTTACTTAAATTAATATACGTAGGTAAGTATGTGTATATGCGCGAGATACTCACATCCTGCTGCAAGTAAATCAACAGGACGCTAATCACATAAGCATACTGTACGTCAAATATTATAAATTATATCGTTTACCTGCACATGTTTATTATTTTACTACAGACCGATATAAATAACGTGTTAATGTATTAATTAATAAATCAAACCGGTAATACTCTTATGTGGACTAATTCCGCTTTTCCTTTTATCCGTGTATTCTGTTGTGCAAGACGCTGTAGATTATTCCTATGATTTATTGTTTTTAGCGCTAACCAAGTAATGAACGTACTGTGAGTCTGTGCACAGTTATTTAACGTGCATCATGAAGACAACACTAAATTCAAGATGAAACTGATTAACCTACATTAACAATGGTAAAGTGGATGGACTTGGTAGTACTTTTTACACTTATTTCATACCTGTTTTCAGAATTTTTCTATCAGGCAGGGCTTCAGAGTGACAAAGCAATGAAATTTTGTGAAAGTATATATTATAA
>JARFOC010000636.1:407455-423970 GCA_031763485.1 Osmoderma eremita
ATGTGCTAACGTTCGGTTAACAATACGGAATATTGAACGAGCGACAGGCATCCTCCGACGTGCACTGATGAGGACTATGTGAGTCCGAAACAGCTGTCTGGTCGTGAGGAATACCTGATGCTATACAATCAGACGTGTTGTGTGATCTCAGAGGTATATTTATATATAGTTTTAAATGTATTTTTTATATACTTCATTTTCTGAATCTTTAAATGTGTAAAAAATTCTTGAATTGTTTTACGATGAAATAATAAATGTTATAGTTCGATTTACTAATGAAAAAGCGGAACAAGTACATATATCAAGACTTTAACTCGAAACGTCCTTCACACCACCAGAAAGCAAAATAATTTAGGCGCGATATTGAGAATCACAAACAGAATTTACATCTGATCGAGAACTTTACATAGTCAATGTAATTTCCTGATGTGAAATTTCACACAATTATTGTGTAGTATTAAGATACAAATGTAATAACACCTTCGGACTGTAAAACGAGTTACATATTAGATGCGATATTACATTGCGATGCAAAAATACATGTGAAATGTATAACAACGCCACAGCTAAAGGCCACAAATAACCAAAGATTTTACATAATTTTTTCTTCAGAATGCGCACAAAAATCACTTCATGATTTAAACAAACGTTTTAACGAATATATGATAAACTCGTATATACGCGAACAATTAGTCATTTTGAAATGAATATGAAAATATTCTTGTCTTAAAACTGTCCTAATTTCGAGGGAAATAGTAGATATCGCCTGGAAGGTACCGATCAGGCGATAGGAATTCGTGTATAGACTTAGCGAGTGCTGTTAGTTGAAGAGAGTCCGCGCAAAAGTAAGAATTATGCGAGCTGCTGTACTTTACATACGCATGTGTTCCGGAGAGGGCAGAAGGTTGAGCCAGTTACGTA
This sequence comes from Osmoderma eremita, assembly GCA_031763485.1. Lineage (NCBI taxonomy): Eukaryota > Metazoa > Arthropoda > Insecta > Coleoptera > Scarabaeidae > Osmoderma > Osmoderma eremita. The sequence continues at coordinate 408,377 of JARFOC010000636.1, forward strand.
CACTTGTTAGTTAAGAGTGTGTAACCGCTTAATGCGCGGCTCCGTAACACACGGGCGGCGTTTACTTGCAGACTGATGCAGTTCCTTGAAAAATTGTGTATTAAGAGATTCATAATGGAACACTATACTAAGTACAAATAATAGAACTATATTATGACGGCAATTTGCCAAAAAATACTCGTGATTTATTTGCAGTAAATTTCAGATAACCCCATCCCAAACATTGCAACAATACAAAAAAAGGTTCGAGCATTAGAGACTCTTGTTAATTAAAAAAAATTATTACACCTTATATTATGCTTTTTTTTATTAAGAGTCACTGTTTATTTGTTCTTTATTTACAAATGTGCAGCAGTTGTTAGCTCGCTACATCGTTTTTGTTTTGTATCTTCGTTTAGAAGTAACAGTTCGTTATAATACAATAAAATAGTTTTTAGTTGGAATTTTTGTTTATTTTCACAAAATCAACTTGATTTAATTTTATTATGATGATCGGCAATATGATGTGCTCTAGTAGAATACACAATTAAACTGGTAAAGTTCCTTCTATGGGATGCAAGTAACGTGTGGTGTGCTTATTATTAGTTCAGCCATGTTATAATCGATAACCTAAGTCATTGATTCCTATAACCAAATCATTCGCCTCCACACTGTATCTTTAATGTCAATATATTACTGATTATTAAAAGGAATATGTCATTTATTATTATTGTTATTATTATTTATTCGAAATACGTAAAGATTGTTGTTTTGACTCTATCTAACAAGTTTTTAAATTGAGAAAACAATATCTTGGATACTTTCTACTGAAACTTAGGCATGTGTTGAATAAAGCATATGAAAACAAATAAACAGTCACTGTGGTTTTCTTGAATTATAAAGTCACCACGTAACGCGATTACATTAGTGAACAATAATAAACAGGTTCATTTAACCTACTTTGATAATCTAATTTTCTTCTTTTGTCATTATTGAAAAATTACCGGAATGTACTTTATATCGAATTAAAGAGTAATATGGTTTCTTACTTTAAATTTGTAATTTAATTTGACAGATCTTGCCATGAAACCTCAAAATTAGTCCTAAAATTGAGCAATCATTTGTATTAATTACTTACTATATCATCAAAGCAACATCATACCATAATATTTGTTCTACATTAAGTTGGTTTAATTAATTACTGTATTGGCTATGCCATTTGAAATCTGAAGATATAGGATCACGTAGCCATATTTTCTAATAATTGTTTGCAACCTACATAGATTTAAGGGACATAATAGTAGAACTATAATTTCTCTGGTTACATACCAATAAACATATTAATTGTGTTGCCCGAGAGAGCTATAGTTACTAGGTATATCTTGTTGAAATACAAAACAATACGTGGGTTTACAATACAATCTATGCCTACAGGTGCAGCTACTGCATACACATAATAGAAATATGTACTAAAACTCGCCTAAAATGTAATATCATTTTAAATAGTAGTAAAACAGTTTTTAATTTTAGGCCATGACTAAATGTTACAATTCAGTAGAACTTTCTGTACGAATAAAAGGCTTGGAATGAATAGATTAAATTAACATAATGTTAATGTCTCGTGGGATATAATGTAGACATTAGTAGGGTCCTTTATTTTTACATTCTTTTAAATGTTCCACTACCGACCGCGGTCGTGGTCGAGATGGACACCTGTGGCGGGTGAGCGTGGTGGTATATTTTTTAGGAGCGCAAAGGATGACGCGACATTTACCACTTCAAAAAAAAAACAGAAACATACACTTCCAGGTGATGGATTCCATTTTTCATGCCGCAGGCGTAAGTATTTCACGATTTTAATATGGTAACGTGAAATGGTAATAAGCTTTGTAATTAATTAAGCGAACTAATTGTATGTCAAAAAGAATTATTTTGAAGTGTACTCAATTTCCTAGCCGCTATATGAGATTGATTGGTTTAATCGTCATATGCAGAGTCTTATGCAAGGTCAGTAAACATGTGACAAATTGTTGAAATAATTAATAAATAATTAATAAATAAAAACAAAATGAAAGGGAAGTTTTTTTTCGAAGTTTAATATGGGGATCTCGGAAATTGGCGAAGCTAAAGGTGACGAACAAATAGAAAAACATTTGCAGTTTAATTCCATGTATTTGAAATCCTATTTGTTCATAGCTAAGTAGATATTTTGAAAAAATCCATTTCTTGCAATTTGGTTAAATGCTTATGTCTTTATTATTATTAGTTTCTCAGAAAAAAATGTAAAGGAAAAGGTTCCAGCTAATTATAGGATGGTTCAGTCAAAATCTTTATCTGACCTATCGTAGTGCAGTTATTGGTAGCCAGGGAGATGATGCGTCCAATTTAAAAAAAAACGCTTTGTTACGATTAGGCTTGTTAAATTTACCGAAAAGTTTGTTATCATAACAAAAATAGAAGATTCTGTGATCCCAAAAGTATATTTATATAATTTTAAATATATTTATATAGTTTCAATTTGAACGTACATGTCGGATATTGGCAGAAATCGTTTTCGATTTAATCATAGGTTTGTTCGGACCTACAGTTCCGAACGGTTTTCTGATTGATGAGCTTGCGCAATGAAATTTTCACTGCTTGAACCTCGTAGTTCTCGAACTTGAAATTCTAGAATTTCAAATTCACCGTTCGGACCGTCAGAACTACGAATTCAGAACCGTTCTAGAACCGTTCAATTACTTCTTGCTAGGGAGAAAGTATTTGAAATTCTGAGTAGTTCGAGATATGCGCATCATAATTCATAATGTTATTTGAATATACTCTGAACAATAATTGTCAAATTATAGGTTAAAATTATCCATCTTCAATCCTACTGCATGTGGATTAGTTATTATTTATGATCCCTAATGAAGTAAGGGTTCTAAGGTGGTAACTACACAGGATTATTGCTACAGCATGTTGATTAGCCTATTCGTTTTTCTAATGATGTAATGCACGTTAAATTGACAAAGACCATATTATGGGCTAAGACATAAATGCGACAATTGCACAAACATGTTTGTACTACACTATTGTGCTGCTGCGTGTTAAACGGATTCGAATATAAAAATAAGAAACTAGGTTCTGTTTTTTATTTTAATTTCGGGAAAAGTCTAGCTATAATTATAATATACGTGGGTCGCGTATTTTTTAATTTTTTGTGTGTAGATGAGTTGAAAAGAAACAACCTTTCATAGCAAACTAATTGTGGGATAGCTACAGGAGAGTCACTTCAATAAAATGTGTAATCTTTTTAGGTTATGGATACATCTTAAAATAGGTATTCTTGCATAAATGTTGTTTATAATACTTTTCTTGACATTTTAAACACATATATTTAACTTATATTTAATAATAGGCGATTATGCATTCTTTTATGCTGTATATTCTAAATATTTTAGAGCCTAAGAGGGTCTAATAGTGGCCCAATAGTAATATCCATTCAACATACTCTTCTTTCTTGTTACACCACCAATACTATTTCTGCAAGTACACCACTAATTTATTTCCTTTTCTTTTATATCTCTTGCATTTTCATTTCTCTTCACTAACATTTTGATTATAAATAAGTATAATAAACTCTACTAGTACAATATGTAAACTAAAATGACAAATAAAAAACTAGTAAGAAAAAACACGGATTACAGGTACAGGATATATGGTTGTAAGCAATATGGCGCGGTAATTTGAAATTTTAATGTTCGGACCTCAAACATCATAACTATTTTAGAACTTGAATTTGAACTGTCATGCGCACTAATGCTAGAATTTCAAATTCCAGAACGGTTCTCAAACTGAAGGTTCGAACAAACATCACACGCTAACACAGATTTCTATTAACTGGTAATTTAGTTATCGCATGCAGATAGACGCCATGAATCTGCTGCTGGGCGTTAGATGTCTCTGGAGTTTTACGAAAGAGTCATTCTGATGTGAAGTTAACGATAGTGCGTATTGAACGATGGGCAGGCATTCCCCGTCGTACATTGGTCAGTAGCTCGAAACAGCTGTCTGTAATCAGATGTGCTTTTGGGATCAAAAGTATATTTATATATTTTTAATTATATAAATATATTTATCCCAAGTTGAGTGGCCTATTAAAATATTTTAGGGAAGGAAATACACAAAAATTCTGAAAATAAGTGCAGTGCCCTAGGTCATAGTGAACTTTTGAATCACTTCCATATTAAATCAACAAACATTGTGTTTGGTTGAAACTTATTGCGAAAAATTCGGTTAATTCTAGCAAAATATGACATTAAAATACGTAATTATAAAAAACAGGAAAGTGAAAAGAAATAGGTACAGGGAAACTTAATACTAATCGCTGCAGAATTTGATTCTGTGTATCATGATATAAAAATATACAGAGTGTTCCATTTAAGAGAATTGAATTTTGGTCAGTTAAGCACTTGTCGAACCTCACACCATATCTTGAGCAGACTATAAAATTTTCAGGGATATTTAGGCTATGATTTGAGAGCCTTCAAATGATAAGAAACTTGAATGTTGAAATTTACGAGTGTCATAAAAATACTTTGTAAATTGAAAGGCTACTGAAACGATTTTTTGAAGATATTTCAAAATCGGTTACATTTAGGTATAGGGAAACCTTAATAGTTTGTCTTTAGAATAATGTTAGAATCAGAATTTGCTATAAAAATTATAGAATTTCATTTAAAATAAGAAAGTTAATGGGGACTTCCGGTCAAGCGGAAGTGATGCAAAAGTGATAGTAATTTACTCTGAAAAACCACTTTGTCTAAGGACAGCCACTTATTTTCAAAATTTTTCTACATTTACTTTCCTGAAATATTTTATTAGACCGCTCAACTTGGGAGACCCTGTATTTATATCCTTCCAATATTGTGGTGGTGCAATCAACTTTTTTGACACTTAAACGGTTATTGTTTTGTTATTTCGTTATATAGTATATGTTTATATGTGTACATAGTGCGGAAGCGATTGGCTTGGTTTTCCTATAACTTATAACATGATTTACGTGTTCGACCATAAGAGGTCGGGATTAATAGTAAGCCCCCACCTGTACATCACACGCTAATTGGATTCCATTCATTAGCATTAGAACCGATGGAAGAAGCTTTAACAGTGTAATTGTGTACTATACTAATTAACACATTATATTTCGGATAATCATAATAAAATTAAATCAAGCTGATTATGTGAAAAAAAGAGAAAATTATAATTCTTATTAAAAAGCATAATATAATGTGTAATAACAATTTTTTTTATTAATAAGAGTTTCCATGGTCGAATCTTATTTTGCATTGCTGCAATGCTTAGAATAGGCCTATCTGGAAATATAACTGCAAATAACTTACGAAAGATATTTGCCGAATTGCCACCATAATATAGAGTTGTGATTTGTATTTTCTTTTGAATAGTATAAGTAGTCAATTATTAAACCTTTCGCTGCTCAAGACCAATATAATCGCAAACAACTTCAGTGTATTATCGATGATCTTAGCACATGGTCTATGACAAACTACAAGGAACTAACAGCTAACAACTAAATCTAGTTCTTGTACCTAAGCAAGGGTAATCAAGCCTGTATTTTTGCTTATGCGCTATAAACAAAAAACTCCACTTTTTAAAAATGAATACACTGCTACAGCTTGAGTTTATTGCTGTATGTCGTTGTTACTGCCAGAAATACACTCTTCGGTAAGTCATCCACAAAAATAAATAGCTGCGACGTAGGTATGAATGTAAATCATTTCCAAAAGGAAAATAATGTCGAGAATTAGTCCCGGGTTACCTATTTTCTCGAACGTTTTTCGACAAAAAGAACGAACCAGGACCGGAATAATGAAACTTGAAATTAAGCATTCCGGTTTTATTGATTTATTATAGTTTTCATAATGGGGGAAAAATAATAAAACGTTGATTTCAATGCAATACAAATTGTCCGCCCGTTAACAAAGCTTTTCATTATGATGCAATAGTGTTGTTTAGTATGTAAATAAATTCGATGAGAGTAGACGTATGGCGCGCTGTTGGTGTATTGTACTAAATGTATTATATAGCGTATAAACACACACGTATCTATATTGTAACCGCTCACACGAGCGCGTCTCGCTTTTGATAATAGCATTTGATGATAATCACTCACACTTCTAAGGCGTACGCATCGATGACAATAAGAATGGACTGTCAACAGAATATGTGAACGACACCGCTTCGTTAATTTCGTTCGATTGCAAATTTAAACGGAATTATTTACTGTATCATACAAATTCATAAACCCGTTCCCGGTTGTCACTATCGTTAATTATAACGATTATTTCTAATTGAAACACTTATGTAGATAATTTGGGTACCGTTGTTTTGGAATTATTCTATTATTTGATATACTTCAAGCATTCCTCCATACACGTATGCTCAGCTCTCACTAGGGTGCGAGGTATATTGCACCTAGCGCGACCTGGAGTACTTGCATTTATCCCCGCCGGCCAGCATCGTCGCGCGCAACGCCGTAGCAGGCAACACGTCTATCTGAATCATGTTGTATCTATCTATGCGCACGCAAAGTTCTAAGAAGTGATCGTCGATTTCGGATACACTGTGTTAATTTATACAACCGCAGAGAATGTACAGATCATAAAATGGTATTTTTCTAGAAATTCCTACCAAAGCCCGTTCGATCTATTTGGCGTAGAGTACGTGGATAGTCCTATTCCTTCGCATTCGACGATTGAAAGGATCGTCAAAGCGTTTAGGAAATTTGCCGTAAATGCCGATAAATAGACCAACAGCCTCAAATCACTCCCGAACGGGAGGAAAGAGAAGTGAGACTTTGTTCGTTGGTTGGGATGGGCGAACCTTGCTCTAGCCGGCAAATTGCAGACGAAGTCGGTGTCAGTAGAAGTACAGTGAAACGTATTTTGAAACGCAACAAATACAAAAGTTATAAAGTGGAAAAGTGTCTTAGGACAATTTTGCAAAAATGGACTTTTGTGCGTTCGTGAAGGAAAGAGCTAACGAAGATGAATATTTTATTAAAAAAATATTCTGTTTTTCGATAAGTCCTCCTTTCCACGTCATTGCAAGCATAATCCTTCAATCGTGCGATATTGGTCTCCATAAAATCAACATCTGCTCCGTAATGTAAGACTCAGTACCCCTAGAAACTTAACGTTTGGGGGGTATCTTGGGTGATAATATTATAGGACGACGGCAATTTGAATAGAATGAAATAAAAAATATCCTTACCGCCTCGATTAGTGAAGAACTCCTGGATACGTATTTCGGCAAATAAGTTGCCATCCTCAGCAGACGTCGCACTCTGGGAGATTTGCATCACACAGAACACCACTTGAATGACACTGTTATTCAAGTGTATTCAGTGTTATTCAAGTGGTGGCAAATCTCCCAGAGTGCGACGTCTAACATTATCTTCCTTCGTAGATTTTGCTGACGATGGCAACTTAGTTGCCGAAATACGTATCCAGGAGTTCTTCACTCATCGAGGAGGTAAGGGTATTTTTTATTTTTACTATTTTAAGCCACCGTATCCTATTATTTGTATTTTAGAATGAAATATTTGGATTTGCTGCTGACGAAATTATTCCCGCTGCCCGTCAACCTAACCCCGATTTTCATACAATTTGGTTTGTGCAAGACGGTTGTCCCGCGCATAACACCAGATAGTAGTGGAGTTTTTAAGAAACACCTTACCTAATCGTGTTATTGGGTACGATAAAACGGCCACGTCGATCACCCGATCTCAGTCCCTGCGATTTTTTTCTGTGGGGTTATGTCAAACAAAATCTTTACAGCTTTGCAACAATCGGCTACTATTTGGCCGCGGATGGGGGTATTTTCGAACCCTCCATAAAGTAACATTGTTAGAGTGTTAATTTATTTTGTATAATTCTAGAGTTTATTTTTCCTTTGTTAGTTGTAATAAGAATCCTTGTTTATTTTCCTATTTACAATTACTTTTTCGTTTACCTGCCTCGCATAGCAGCTACAAAATGAATATAACAAACTGAACTTTTTACAGTAATCTGACAGTGAAGAAAAATTGCGCAGTATTACGTAATTGAGCGGACATGCGTGCGTACCCTTGCTCAGTTTATGATACACTGCAATTGGATATCTCTCGTTGTCACTGAGGCTTGAATGCACGGTTGGCATTCACAAAGCAATCCCCCGTTCCGATGTGGCCATACGTGTATATGTTTTAAACTTGATGAATTTTACTAAATACATATGTACTTTATGGCATTGTAAATATTTATCGGTTATAAGAAAGACTGTTTGATTACTACTACTTTCAATACCACGTTCATTACAATAACATTTTATTGTTAAAAATGTAATCTGAAATCACCTTTAATATAAAAGCAAACATTGCATGCAATAAGAATATACATCAACTTAATAATAAAAGAGCAATAAAGAATAAAATTGGCGTGACTACAATATAATTTAGTTCCTTTGTGTAATCACATAGAGGTATATACATAATTCTGCAAGCATGTGCATGCATGCCATACAAAAGCAAAATTCATTTTAAATATACTTTTATTGTTAACAACAAAATTTATTTAGAAATTATGTTGGTTATGGTTTGTGATGAAAATAAAACTTGTTGATAATTTATTTAATTACATAATTTATTGATTTGCAAAGTTAAACTATCTTCAAGTTTTATAATTGCTTTAAAGCCATGTAATAGCAAAGAACCTTCAAACTGAATAATACATTTTTATATTATGTTAATAGCCAAACATGTTTCTTATTTTCATTTACATCGTTATGCCCAAATGAGGAGCGCGGCTGAACCTATTAGCTGATTAGCTCTTCATTTTGTTACTGAATTCTTTTTGTTATTCCGTTCAGATTCTAATGGTTCTAGTGTTGGACTTGTCGGCAAATTGGTGATTCTGTGTTAGGCTTCCGAAAATAGATCCATGTTGTACAATTCCTTCTGTAACTTTGATTTATTGGAGATCTTTCAGGATTTCAATCAGCCAGTTGTTCTTGAATTTGAATGAGACAGAATTATTGAGAATTTCATCAGGCTATTATTGTTAATTCGCAGAATATGGCCGTGGTTTTTGATGCGTATAAGTATTCGTCTACATGAACGTAGAATACGTGGCGCACGGCACGCTGGAAGTAAGAGTTGTAGGTCCGTGTAGATGGCCTCATTTGAAACAATTCTACGCTCCTTCAGACGAGTACTAATGCGTTACGTTTTAGTAGCGTGTTGCAAAGTCTTAGTTTCGCGTTGCGGGTCTTTTTGTTAAATCTGTTACAGATGATGTTATAATCTTTTGTAATTTAGAGATTCTCTCTATTTGGTTCACGATTTAATCCGAAAGGACTTCTTCCAAATATTTACATATATTTACCCGAGAAATTTCGCCGAATCTTGTAATCATAGGTTGTCCATTTAGATATCGAGAAAGTGGTATAGGATTTGCAGTACGGGCTTGGCAGTAATTTTTCTATGTATAAGCGGCTTATATACAGCTAATTTTGCCACCTACGGCATTCCAATCTCCTCTGTCTCTAAAACCATCTTCCTCCAATCCACTCTTCTGAATAACTTCATTCGTTCCTTTTTCCCAGCTCTTTCTTAGTCTTTCTTTTTTCCTTCTATTATCAGGCTTCTATTTCCAAGCCCTTTGTGGGAGTCTGCCCTGGTCCATTCTCCTCATGTGACCATACCACAATAGTTGTTTTCGTTCTATTATATTGATTAATGTTGTGTCAACTTGCATTATTTCTCTTATTCTTTCGTTTCTTTCGTGGACCAATAATGTCGCCCTACAACTATCATCCCCAATACATCATCTCTGTTGACATTATTTTGTTTTCAGTCTTGCTATTCAATGTCCACACTTCACTCCCATAGGTAACACAGCTTTCGACAAAAGAGTGGAACATCCGTGTTTTTGTTTTCTTTGAAATATTGTCATTCCACAACACAAGCTGTAGTTGTCTAGTTATAATTTTTCCCTTTGTTATTTTATTCTGTATCTTTACCTTCGGAAGTTAACGTTACTGCTGGATATTTACACGCAATTATTTTTTTTATCATTTCATTTTGTACCACTAACTGTTTCCTTGTGTGCTGATTACCACATACTCTGTCTTCTCTATGTTGGTCTCCAAACCCCATCTCGCGTATTCTTCCCTGAGTTTCCTGAACATGGAATTTTCATTTGAAATAATTGCATAAATCTTACACCGCAAATAAACCGTATTTTTTTTTATAAGTCTACCAATGATTATTTCTTTGACTTATTTTGTTCAGGTTCTGATAACTTCTTCTTGTACAAGATTGAATAATAGTCAGAAAAGTCCGTCTTGCCTCGGAAGTTGTCCTTAATGTATTTTATTATATTATTGATACTATATTGAAATTCATTAAAACTATGAACTAGTAATCCAAGGAATTGCGTTTGAAACTATTATTGGGAATCCAACGTATATAAAATCAACTCCCAAATCCACTGAAAATTTATAATTCCAACATGTCCACCTAGCTGCTTCTATTAAAAATACCTGCCAGAATAAATGCTCGACTATTGTCTGAGATACCCTTGCACACAATTTTTGCATTTTAATAATCCTAAATTATGTTTAGGATACCTAAAAATTTTGACTTATATTCAACCCCATAGAAATGCTTTAGTCGTTATATCTCTATATTACAATAATAATAAATAAGAAAATCTATATACACGCACGTTTCCTTAACGTATTGTCAGCCTCTTGTGCTTCTAAAATTAATACATATTTTTCACTAAAATACGTATACTAGAGTGTCCCATATTAATACATAATATTTTCCTTAGACAGCATCGACCTAAGGAAAATACACACAAAAAATCAGTCTCTTAACGTAAGTCTTCTCCGTGCCGGCAGCAACTTAAACCTTGAAAACTTGGTGCCGAAGTACAATTAATGAAAATTGAATTAGTATTTGTATATTATGTTTAAAATGTCAATCTGAGATTATTTATAATTATTTGGCTGGAATACAAGCATTTGAAGACTTATGTGCGACATAGCGAGGACGTATCGTTGTTGTTGTGCATTGGGATGGAACGCGATTGTCGGCTATTGTTTCCAACAAGAATGTCGCATTTTAATGGGCCAAAATTTAAATATTCGACTGAATGAGACTAAACCCAAGGCGTATAGCGTATAAAATACTTTACAGGAATGGGAATTGTCAGAAATTGTCCAAGCATTATGTTTCGATACAATTGCCTCAAGTATTTAATGGTACATTAGTTTTATTGGAACACGTCGTCACCATATTTATAAATTAACTTACCGAGCATTTTTCAAGTTGAATTTTGTCGAGTACCATACCTGTATTTCAATATTCCATACTCGGCAAGAATTTCAAGAAAAGATGGTCCAAATCATAATTACGAAAGTAAAATAAAGGATTAATGATACTATGGAAGTTTGGAGAATATTAGCATAATTATTCTAAGTTTTGTCATCCTTTTTGTTTCGAAATCAGTACAAGCTTTCTTCAAAAAAGGAAAAAGCACTTGGAGATACTTGTATTTGTTACATTTTCAGATTGCTGTGTTTTAACGCTTGGTTTGGGTGAGTTGTAACATAAAAGCACTTATAAATTATCTAAACTTTAAACCATGGAAGCATGCCAAAAAGGAGATCAAATAATTTCTCAAGCAGCAATTAAGTTAACATATGTGGGCATATGTTGTATTTAACAGAGGAGGCAGCAGCTACGACCGTTTTTCGATAATGGAAAGGCGTTAGAAGGTTGATGATAAAGAAAGATGGTGACAGCTTTAACTAGCGATGGCTATTATTAAGTGAAACTACTGATGATGTAAAGGGTTTTCTTGCTATTTCCTTTTACCTATAAGTTTTACTAATTCGTTTGACTTGATTGTTAGTTGAACATGCTTAAATTATTGGCTCGAAGGTAAAAATACAGTAAGAATAAAGAACCTAATTATGTTATTTTGTTCGGATATCGGCACCCGAAAGAAACTATTCTACGGAATTTTTCTGTAGGTTGCTCTTATACCAACTTTATCAAGGGGTAAGACTAACGAAAGGCAGAAGTAAGCAAATAATGAACACCCTAATATGTATTTTAATATTGTTTGAACGATTTGTGTGGGCCAATTCAATCATATTAGTAACCGTTCCATTTAACTTGGCATTTGGTCAACTCAATCCTGTCGACACGAGTTAATGACATCTTCAAATATGAAAAACAACAGGATTTATTTGTACTGTAATTCGAAATTTTCTAGAGTGTGAGAACGAAATAAATCGCTAGTTTATAAATAAGCAACACCCTAGTGTATATACAATACGCAGAATAACCATCAACCGTTGGTAATAAATATGTTTGTTAGCTAACAAAAGTAAAATGTTCATTAACAATACCATTTCCTTATTACTTTATTATACGATATTATTCAAGATATAAGTAGCACCGTATAATTCACTTTTGAAAAGCTTTTCAGTTGCATATGTACATAAGCACGTTTAATTCTCCATCTGTATTTTCATTTTATCCATTAACAAAAACAAATTTTAATTTGTATCTACTTCAAAACGTAATCACTTTAAAAATTGCTTGTATTCATACATTCCACATATTAAAAGCAAAAGCTCCTTCGAATAAGTCTTTGATGTATGTATGTACGAATAGATATCGCCAGGTGTTTTCGATTCTTTCCCGTTCCAGAAGCATGTGTACGCATGTTCCAGTGAACAGTAGTGACAGTTGGATTTCGAAATCGTCTTATTCATCCCGTACAGAATGGGACATAATGTAAAGAACACAATCCTACGGTATTATGTTTTCCGTCCCGATAGGTACAATTGAGATTCGATTTTGTCTGTTTTCCTATAATAATAATAACACGCAGGTATACACCCGTGAGGGGGTTGGTGCTACACAAACGTCAACCGTGCATGGGAAAAATTCATATCTCTCAAATATTGGAATTGGATATAGGAAGAGGGATGAAGATAAATCCTTAATTTTTGTCAATGTACCTCTATAAGAAGGTATTTTATTTCTTTGGACAATGACAAACAAAAATTTTTGTGAAACAAATTTGTAACATTATATATAAATCGAATAGTTGTAGAACATCTATATACTTGGTTGCGGTACGCGTAAATAAATGCAGAATATGTCATCAAAGCATCAAAGTAACTTGTAGTACTTATTTTATCAACATCCAAAAATAAAATCTGAGATATTATCAACGACAGAAGTAATTAATTTCTATCTACCACATAATCCCTGAAGTTAGAAGCGAAGGGCATGTCCAAATAAAAAAAAACTTTCTTTATATAAAAGGAGCGAAATTATATGATGTTAGTCAAGATTTATACCAGATTATACGTGATCACGTCAGATATAATATTCTAAGCTTTGACATTAATTGGAATTTCACTGCAGCGAAGAAATAACGTGTTGATGATGATCATATCTAATATTCTAACAAAAACCAAAAGATAGGGTTACATTAAATGGAAAATAGTAAAAACAAAATATTTTATCCCTCGCTGAGTCACTTACACAACGAAAACACAAAGTAGTGTAACAAAAAAATTGAATTAGTGATCTGTATGTGTCTACAGAAACTACAATTCTTTTTCAATTCCTCCAAGATTCTGTTACTTGACCCACAGCGCTTCCCTAGAGCCTTAGTCAGTGCACACACAATTTTAACTTACTTCCATAAATTTCTCATTTTAGACAAACGAAAATCAGCTAATGCTAAACTATGTAGTTAATTTTATCTAATGTTGAATCTAATGTTTAGTGTACATCAATGTACCAGGGAAGCAGAACGATGTACATATGTCAGTTTTCACCAATACGTTGGCGTATATTAATTAAAATATGTCCCCTCTACACTGCAGAGTTAGGAGACAAATGAGGAGTTATATTTATTTACAAAAATTGCTTTAACCCTAGACGAAAGACATGAAATCACTATTTGCATTTCCTGAATATTTTAAATTTTGTACATACATCGTTCTGCTTCTCTGGTACAGATATATATATGCGTATGTTTGTAAAAAAAACATCAGTTTATTAACAATATATCAAAAAAGAATGGTAAAACTAAGACTAAATCTGCAATTACCATAACATCTCAGTTACAGTGGTTAGTTACAAAGTAATAAAACTACTTACTTTAAGAACTTGCTTACTACTTACTACTACTTGTTAGTCCTAAGCTATTCTACCATTCTCTCAGTATTAAGCTATTACTCTACGAATTAGTACATGATATGTATATCTTTCCCCTTACTTAAAAAGCATTGCAAACCTTATTTATTCAATTTGGTTGCTGTTTGACACAAATGCTATTCAAGTAAATTTTCGAACTAAAGTCCAATCCTATTCTGGTATTGTTTTGTGTAAAGACTGAACTAGAAAAATTCCTTTGTTGTACTTTGAAATGTAATTAATTAAATCAGGGGTGAAGTTTATTGTAAAGGTTTGTTTGTTAATAAATCCTTTTAATTTCATTACTTCGTGCCTTTTAATTATTAACTTTCAATATCTAATATTTTATTCATCATGATTAAATTTTGTTGACACAAAATCTCCTCTTATTCTTCCTCTCAAATTCTTTCTTCCCATTTTGAGCGTCGGATGAATTTTTTTAGTTCAGTTGTTGATCCATTTCATCCATCATTCCGGTTCCCTGGCTATTTCTTTCATTTCCAACAACGTTTTGTTTTGTTTTGTTCTTGGGTCTTCCCTTTCTTCTTATATGTCTTCCTACCTTCGTATTAGTGATGCGATGAGCCCGAGTTCTGGACTCAATATACTCGATTTTTCAGACTCAATTCCGCATACATCATATACCTTCCTGACTTTTTGTTGGTTTAATGCACGTCTTATTTCATCATTCTGTAGTCTATCCCATTTTGCTCAACATAAAATTCAATGGTTAAACATAAATTTTATTAGGTACGCCACTGTATACTACCAACTGTATTAATTATTATTAAAAGAGGCCTGACGTCGCGTACGATCATGAATATTACACCCAATATATTGCAAGTAAAACTAATTCCGAGGCAAAATACAAACATAGTCTTCTACTTTGGCACGGTGCCACTTACAAGGTATGTTACTTGAATATAATTACAATTGAACGTGATCTCCCTCAAAATAACTCCGTTGAGAAAGCCACACAGTGTTGGAGACAGTTCTTCCATTCCTCATAGCAGTGCTGGAACTCGAATATTGGAATCGCCTTTACCTGGTCCGCTACAGCCGTTTGAATGTTTTCGAGTGTCCCAAAATGATGTCCCTTCATATGAATTTTCAATCCTGGAAAGAGGAAAAAGTCACAAGGACTCAAGTCAGGTGAATAAGGAGGCTGAGGAGCCACAGAAATATTTCTACTGGGCAAAAGACCCTTTATGGAAATTGCTGTGTGACAAGGCGCATTGTCGTGATGCAGGATCTAATCGTATTTGGTGTTTGGTCTCACATGCATGACCCTTTTTCGGAGTCTTTCGAGAACCTCTCGGTAAAAATGTTGATTAACTGTCTGA
>JARFOC010000636.1:431374-463417 GCA_031763485.1 Osmoderma eremita
ATTAATTTGTGCGGTGTGGATTTCCCGATACTGTGTATTAGTGATACCAGCCCACAGTCCTTGCAATTCTTTCACAACTTGACAGATACTCGGTAAAAAGTTGCATAAACAATTGTTATGACACCGCATCGCTTTCATGGCTAGGCGGTAAATTTCCTCTTAATCTCCCCTCGTAATATTATAGAGACATCTGCGTATGCCTTATTATTCACACATACTTGCACTCTTTGAAATACCACTCTTTATGTGTTTTGTAAAGTATTACATACTGTTATTTATTATTATTAATATGTATACTAAACATCGGACGTTCGCGTTCGGGCAGTTACACGGTACCGACAAACAGTTATACAAATACTTATGGACAAAATATAGGCGGATAATATACCTACCTATCTAGGCTTACACTCTCGCTTCTAAATCTGTCCGATTTGACAACGTTTTAGCAATAATGCACTGAAACCCGAATTGTAAATGAAAATTTTCTATATCTGTATATTTGCCCATAAAGTACGTCGATTTTCAGCGGTGTGACACTGTGGTACCAGTACATTACTTCGTTTGGCGAATCACAGTGTTTGAACGTATTCTGGGGTTTATCGCATTGCTTTACGTAGTACAGTGATGACGTACTGCTGATTTACTAAAATAAAACCTATAAATGGTAAAGTTGTACTTCTTCTCGAAGTAGGTATAACAGCGGTGTATTAATAATCACTTTAAGGAAGTTCATCTACCAGCTGGCAATACGTAAATCCTACTGATTAAAGCGATTGCGGTTTGTGGTGTATATGCGAAATGCACCGCTGCACCTCGAGCCCCGCACGAGAATGTACTAACCGTGCTTATGCCCAATTAGTCTCACCTAGACTAGATTTCCACTAGTATTTAACATAAATCCACACCAAGCTAATTAAATTACTGGGCTATTATCATTGCATAATAAATTATTTAATACTTATTGAGCAACAAACACTAGATTTCTTTATATTCGGTGATGATGCAATAAGACGAATGAGTCTAGTACAATAAATTCATTTTGCTCAAACTTATTCCTAAGTTGAATTACCTACATAGTATATTTCTTAAACGATTTTTATAGGAGATTCTTAACTACAATACTAAAGACGTCATGTTTGCTTATAATATATTCTCTTAGATATTGAGTATACTTATATCTAAAAAAAATCTGCCATTGTGCTACTCTGTACGTAAAGAATCTTTATATAGGTAACTGTTTATTTTCCCAGTGTGTTGAATTCGTCACATGCAATGGTTATAATAGTTTTCATAAATAGGATCAACGGTTTGCCGACGAAAAATAAATAATAACTATTGTGTATACAGGAGAAGACTTATTTATATTCTCGTATTTAACAAATACTATTGATACACCTTGTGGGTAAACGAAAATTTCTCTAAAACTAGTAAGTGAACTAACCAAATGTAATATAATAATTATGATACCTATATTCCCTGACATTCTCGCAAATATTTGCCAAGAATACAATAATTGGCGGGCAAATAGTAAATGGTGAGTGTACATCTACTTTACATAACAAATCTAGAAACCTAACTTTCTGATTGAATTGTATATAAATAGCTTGGAGCGATAGGTTAATAAAACGATGAGGTCGTAGCTAATTAAGTGTTATTAACCTGCAAAACCTGAAATATCCTTACATTTGCAATTTCTTGGATGTAACATTTAGAATTCATATTATTACCATGGTTGTAATGGAGTTTATACTAAAGCGATTTAATTTACAATAAATCAATTTGTATTGAGGAATCTAAAAATAATTTTTACACAACACTATTTTAGTAGTAATAAATAGAAAGAAGAACTATTATTAGCAATAAGTACTATCAACACAATTCTTTGATATCGTTTTATTAAACATTTAGGATATTCAAGATGTTGAAAATTCCTCGTGGATTACAAACTGCCCAAGCCTTTTAACATTTCGATGTACAGAAAGTAGAACAATATTGTTTCAGGAGTGTTATTTAAAATTTGTGCGTATTTATCACGTACGAAACAAGTGCTTATTGTGAAAAAAGGCAAAACGCTTACAGATCCAAAAGTGTCCATATTGATCTGAATTAAACCACCACCGCTTGGGTATTTGGGCACTTGAGCGTTGATCATCATTATTTGGAGGATCCGCTTCGACCAAATTTCTTTTTCGTACCACTTCGACATATAAACGGCCCTAGCTGTCTACAAACTGATATAAGACGGGAAAAAGAAGTATTGTAACTCTATACTTAATATTGAACAACGGGCAAGATGGGTTACTTACTTCTGAACTTATTTCTTCAACTGGAATGCTGTAGTAGCCGAATTCGCTATGCATGGTTGTCAAGTAGAGGACCAACTCTACAGTATCTGCTGTCTCAACCGTGCTAACGCATAGAATATGTACATAAGAAAGGATTAAATAAAATAAAATAAAACTGGGACTAAATATGTTTTAAATCATCTTCCCCAGTGCTTAAGATGTATAATTGGACACAAGCCATTCCAAGTGACATGAAATATTGGAGCAGTAACACCCATGATTAGATCTCTTGCATTTTTCCAAATATGCTGGAATAAAGAGTCAAAAATTCTATTAAAAATGTTTGGAAAAATTCACCAGCCAATTTTTACAATATTTATCAATTTATTAAACCCAGTTTAGCAAAATTAATACAGCGTACATGTATAAACTATTAAAATAAATACCAACATTTTCCACTAAAACAAACAACTTTTTCCACAATTAATATGTTGATGTTCCTATATCTTTATACAGGTTGCACATTTTCTGTCTCCGTATATGGGTAACTTTCTTAATATTAAAGATACAAAATCGGTTAAATGGACAAAGTT
The DNA here is from genome assembly GCA_031763485.1 of Osmoderma eremita. NCBI lineage: Eukaryota > Metazoa > Arthropoda > Insecta > Coleoptera > Scarabaeidae > Osmoderma > Osmoderma eremita. The sequence goes on from JARFOC010000636.1 coordinate 434,253, forward strand.
GCTCAGAAAATAGAGTTATAGTTGATGCTAGTGTTACATTTATTACCCAGTGCAAGGTTTATTCGAGGGAAATTGAAAATTTCCTCAAACTTCAACGTCAAATATGTTCACAACTCCTTAAGATCAATTCCGGTATGCCACATATTTCGTCGAGCAAATACATGCGCATAATGCTAGAATTATAGGTATAAACATGATGCAACAAATACTAAAGGCATAAATAATGAGTGCATAATGACAATATTCAGACAGAAAATAATAAAACAACTGTCAGGTTACTGTTCAAGAGCATATAGAAATACATAAATCGAATACGTAATAACTAAAGCAATACAAATTCAACTTTCAGTAGAGTTCCTGAATTTTTCATGTCGTCGTCGAAGCGGGAGATCTTTTAGCAATTTCTAGCCTACCGAATCTGAAATTAGATTTACACCTCGTGTTATACGTACGAATACCAAAATGTTGTAAACAGTTGTTTCGGTTAGAAAATGTGTGAACAAGGAGCTCCAAACTATATACATATAGAAGGCAAAGTAATATAAAAATGTTTAGCCTGTATTATTCGGTGCTGCCAGCGCCAGCCATATAGTGAATTATAAGCTTCTGTGCGAGAGAAACATCATTCCTGTGTGGCGATGTGCCTCAAAAGGTGACACCGTAAGATATTCTGGAAAAGACTTGACCATATAAAACGATTTTAAGTAATCCAAGCTCATCACGTGTTTTAAATTTCTAATTTGATGACACGAAGTGTTTAGGCAAGCCATTAGCTTTCGGCAATGAGCATACCAACTAAGTGTTTCGTCCAGTGCACTCTAAGTAAATTCATGCAAGTTTCACCTTTCAATTGCTTTCAATAGCTGTATACCCAGCGCAAAATCAACTTTGGACTGAGGGGTATGAAAAAAACATGAAAAACGTTTAAAAATGATTAATATTTAGTCATTACACTGATACCAGTGACACAGTTTCACCAATAGGGTGTTGGTACGATCACTAATCTGCGCAGGATCAGGCCCAGAAACCACAGCACTAGTGTCGTCAGTCGTAAAGAGAAGTGAACAAATTCAATGATATTATTTATAAGAACTGGGGCAAGAACTGAGTCCTGCAGCAGCTCAAGGTATGTCGATAAGATGGAAAAACAAACACATTTTTTTAAATTTAAACGCGATCAGATAGAAACGAGCGGAAACCAACAGTTCCCCGCACGCCGTAGCAATGGAGTTTCTCTATTAGGATCTGATGATGAACACAATCGAAAGCACGCGTTAAGTCACAGAGACCCCGCAGTGTACTCATCAGCATTCAAGCAGATAACAATTTCATTTATGAATGAGTAAATGACTGTTGCACACAAGTGAATTTAGGATAATACAAATATTATCCTTCAAACATACACACCCTGTGCTATATTCATCTCTGGCAGAAAGGCAAAATTTTAGGAAAGAGGTTCATAATGCAGAAATTATTATTTGCCTTCTAAACAGCACTAATTTATTATACTCTTCATCCCGAATGGTGTCTCTTGGTGAGACGACCTAGTGAGTATTGTAAAGTGCAACCTTCTCACCTATTTGCTAGGTGCTCTGGGAATTGTATACAGTGTACTAAAGGGCACTACTGTTAAGAAGCCTGAAATTACATTCTGCATAACGTCATATACATTTATTAACTGCCGCAACGTTCTACCGCACTATACCGCTAGGTATCATCTGTTAAGATAAAGTGAGCCCACGAGCAACACCATAGTTTTGGCGTGTACATTCGGAGACAAAAATGTAGTATATCCTGCAAATGAGCCCAATCTCTATGGTTTGCAGTTTGTGACTATACTTTTCAAGTTCGTAGGTGACGGAAGCTAAAATTAATGATGCATTAGTTCCCATGCTTTTCGGAGTCATTTTTACTTTGAACGGAGTCTAGGTTGAACGTTCAATACGCGAACTTTCGTTGGTTAAAGCTCGGATGACAATAGCAGCCCTTAACGCTCTGTATATGTATTACACATGCACGTACGATGTATATTCTGTCACATATGTATAATAAACATAGCGTTTCGTTAGCTAACAAGAGTATATAGAAATATGTGGTATTATTAGCAGGTCAAATTAAACAACATATTATCATCTCATGATTTATTACATAATTATTCAAAATACCCATTCTTACTCAACACGTATTGATTCATCGCCCTCTAAACATCTAAGATACGCGACCGTGTGTAACTGGCAATCTGGGACGCGATATTAACTTATGCAAAGTAATCAATTAACAGCATTCATAATCTTGAGGTGATATTAATTCCAGTCATTCAAGGATTTAAATTACATGCAAATTTATTCATTTTCTGGTAAGGATAAAGGGACCTCAGATTAAATTAACAATTTATTATCTCGGGACGCTTGTCGGCATTATTGAAAAGCGAGAATCTGACGTGAAAATTTTTGTTGTTGTGCTAATGCGAAATTTCGCAGTAATTTAAAATACACGTTATTGTAAACCTTAGTGTTTCTTTCGTTTGTTTAACTTTCTAAATTTGGTAGCTATTCACGTTCGATTTTAGATATTTAGAATTTTACTTTTAGATAGAGAATAGTCCGGTTTCTGCAAACAAGATTTTGTTCTTTATAAGTCAAGATCGTGGATAAGTTATCTATCGATTGCATAATTTTTATATATTAATTTATGTGCATATGTACATTTCGTACTGGTATTGCAAAATCAGATTTGACTAATGAAAAAACCATTCATCTGACTTTGTAATGCGTGTACGAAATTTTTATGCAAAAGTATCTTTATTTTTTGATTTATCACGCATGCACATATATGCATACATGCCAGTTTTAGTTTACAATTCACTACATTCAGATTTAAAGGAATGCAGCGAATACCATTATGATTTAACATGCATAAACGATATAAGCCTTGGAAATTAATCAAGCGGAAAAATGTAACTGTTTATTAGTTATCTCTTATTCAATATATTATATACACATCAACACTTATTGTTCTTCATGTTACATCGGATTAATAATAGCTGCTCATGCTTTCACACAAAACTGAGTATCCACACGCAGGCCACTGTACCTGTCATCTACATTTATGCAAAAATATTGCTTAATACAAGTGTAAAGTTATAAGTACTACACAAAATGGATTTCTACATATAAAATACATACAAAGATTTCAAAATGTTGTTCCTTCCCAAGGAATAGCGACCGGCTTTCTAAAGACCACATGTACATTGGACGGATGTAGCCGATACAGCAGCTTCTTTAACTTTCATGTCGTAATCGTGATAATGAATATGGAATTTGAACCCTGGACCTCATGTTGCCCTCTACGCAGTACGACGCGACGACGGTTATATTTTGTTTTCCTGTCGCTAACACGAAAGAACCGATACTAACAAAGTGCTTTGACAATCGTTTTGCCACATATTTTATAACTCGGTTATAAGTTTCTACGGATTTAATAAATGGCCAGGCAGTTTATTTCCTGACGGTTCCAATTTGGTCTATAAGAAATATAGGTGTCAGCCTTGACGTAAATTATGCCTTTTCGTCTAAAAAAAAATAGCATAATTTTAAAAAAACATTTTAAACAATTTGGAATCTACGAAAATTGAAGCAGTTTAATCGATTTGCGTTCTTAAATGACTACTATCTGTTGGATCGTGTTTAGAAATTCACGGTACAAATAGGTACCTAGCACTAGATAGATATTTCCATTTCTTATTTCCTGGATCAGGTCGTTTTAATGATTCATCCAAAATTCCTCCTATATACATATAATTTGGTAAGTAACGATCAGAAAACAAACACTTTCTCGCCTCCCAAAATCTAAATTCTTGAGACAAGTATATTTTTTGATTTATCTCTTAATACATCCCTTAATCCTTCATTCAAAGAGTAATATATATATACTAAGTTAAGGAAATATTGCATTGCGCAATAGAAAACAATACGAGGGCTTATAGTAATAAGCGGATCTGTATTGCAACAGATAATCAGGCGACACTGAGCATTCGGCAATCGGAGGCAATGAAAAAGCCGATGAGGTAGCGAAGACAGGATTATCGTATTCATACGTGGACGCAGGACCTGCCCTCGGAGTGTCTAAAAAACAGTACGAGGGCAGATAGGAAAATGGGTCTAAGAACAACACAAAGAATACTGGAAAAATACAAAGTCATGGTAAAAAACTTTATTAAGGAGCCATTGGTAAAGGAGGCTGACAAACTACTAAATCTTAGTAGGAATCACCTTCGTATAGCAATAACTCTCCTGACAGGACACTGCGCATTGAAAAAACACCTACAGAAAATTGGGGTTGACATAGAGTACCCAATCTGTCGACTGTGTGAAAAGGCAATAGAGACCACATCCTATGTGAATGCAAGGCCTTAGATGCTGGAAGATGGGCAATCTTTGCGAAACGAAAAATGAACCTAGAAGACTATATAGAGAAACCAGCCAAGGACCTGAACAGATCGGTACAGGGCACAAGTATTTGGGAATGGGTGGTACAGTACATGGGTACAATATGGGAGTCAAACACTCCAGCTGAAGTGTTTCCGAAGACTTGTGTCAGATGGCTCCCATAAGAGGAAAAAAGTTAAAGGAAATACTACAAATAAACTAATACTTCGTCTATGTCTTTATTATATTAATATTCAATAAGTACTTTGCCGAATGTAAGAAGGTGTAATTATTTATGTTATAATAAATGCTTTCTCATACGAGTGATATCATTTCGTTTCCGTATAGTGGTTTGTCATTATTATTAACACCCCATAAAGTTTTATTATTGTCATTTTGGTTTTGAACTTGAACATCCATAAGATCATGTTTTTGAAGACATATGTTGTGTAAAACAGAGCCAGAACGGATTATATCTAAGTGTCGTTTAACTTTAAAGCTAATGCATTAAACAAGTCTTTGAGTTTGATTTTGTTCGAAAATAGTCTAAACAATTTTTTTGAGGTTTCAACATGAGACATGAGTAGGTACAGTCTGACAGATATCGTAGGCGGAGAATCTATCGCAGTTTTTACAAAATAGTAGAAAAGTACCGACCTAGAAAAGTGGCCCTTATCGCCTTTTCTAATATTGCGCAAGTATCCCTAGATATCTGTCAGCGTATATGCAGGCAACCAGCGCATGCACCCAAATTCAAATGACGCGTTTCAAAATCGGATATAGCATATACTTACCGTCCTTGGTAACTTTGCAACACGATAGATTATACCGCTACAATTTTCGTAAATGCCTATTGCTATCACATCGACTAAGTAAAAAGGAACACCAGAGATATCTTATTTTACTATGTAGCAATGTTGCATAGTTACAATTAAAGCGAGGAACAAAGCGGCACCTAATCGATTTAATCCGATAATGCAGTGCTTGTCGAGTAACTATCTATTAAGCTCTAGCATATGAAAAGCTAGTTCAACAGTGTTTCAGTTTAGACTGTAATGTATGGCATCAGGATTTAGCTCAGATTATTCTATAATCTTTATCTTGTCGTATATGTCATTTTTAAACTTTTATTCTTTTAAGCTTAGATTATTAAACAAAACATCTTGAAAGTAGCGTAAAATGTATCAAGTAAACCATTATAGAAGGACAACAATCCACCAATCTTAGATTTATTTGATGATCTATGAACATTTGACAATAACCAAAAATATTAACTATGATGGTATTAATGCTGATTCAGGTTTCATTCAGAAAAATTGATAATTCTGGACAATGTAGAAATTATCTGAAGAAGATTGAAAATTTCTTTAAACTAATACACAGTATCAAGAAATCCACACACCACAAATTGATTTAATAATATTGAGATTATATGTATGTTCGGAATTGTCCACATTCATGTGGAAATTTTTCTTTACCATGCTCCAAATTAAGTCGATGTCGTTCAAGTGACAATGTCATGCTGGCAATCATAAAACCGCAATTGGTATTCCAAAAGGAGTTTATTTTCTTTAACTATTTCTAGTAGTTCACACTTTAACATTGCATGGTGATACGAAAGATTTTCTGACTTCAACCATGATACGTTACTACTCTTTTTACGTGTCCATTACTATAATAGAATGTGCTTTGGTATTAAAACATCTTGAAAACAATTCTTCATGTTCATAATATTTACGAATATAAAGTTTAACTCACACGTACCATCTTACGACCACACTACAGCGACAAAACTCTGGTTACACTGCAGTGAAAATAGAACGCACCACAGCCACAAAATGGTGGTTATGCTACAGTCGAAATCGGCCACCGCTTAGTCGTTGTGGTGTATGCGTCAAATGGTTGCTTTGAGCTAACCTTAAGTTAACCTTGATTTAAATACTAGTAAATATATAAAGAGATGAAATTGATGTGCACACCACAGACAGTGCGCTTGATAGTAGGTACATAAAATAAAACAAATAATAAGTTGTAATTTATAAAACGCGGTAAAACACTTATTACTGGTTTAAGTGACTTTGCCTCATCGCGACTTAAATCCGGATATCCACTTGTTAACTTATTTCCTTGCTCGAACAATGGTCGTTTTTCCGAAATACCTAACTGCGCCTGACATACGTTCATCCTTGTCAGAGACCAAATCGTTACTACGCTACTGGCGAGCAGACCAAAATTCGCATTTTTAATAATAAATAAAGTTATAAATTCCTTACCTACTCTCTGTTACTGAAAGGTAGTAGCTTTGAAAAAAGCTATCATTTAATAACAAAAGTAGAACAATAGTAAACGACAGAATGTATAAAATACAAAAATTGGTTCATAAATAATGGAAACGTGACATAAGCTATACGAGACGGTACTTGCCAATTTTTAGGTAAGACAGGCATGCGGTAATATACACTGTGTCCGCCTGGTAACGAAACGCCAAAGGCGCCAATTACACCCCACCACAGCTTTAGATAATTTAAATTGGAGATGTCCTCTCCCTTACCAGAATTAATTGATACTTCGCCCATAATACCTTGCTTGCAGCCGCGGCCGGTGATGAGGTTTTGGGTGGGTAGTTAAGATACTAGTGCTTCATGCGTGCTGTCTCTAGCCGGGCGGAAGCTATACGGAGTCGCACGCAGAACTGCTATCTTCGCTACTGATCACCCAAAACCTCATCACCCATCGCTGCTTGCTTATAAAGAATTATCTTCAAGAACAATTTCCAATCGATGGATGATACTCACTCTAACAGAATTTCTTGGCCACCTCGTTTTCCAGATCTCTCCCCCTAATTTTTTATTGGTTCCCTATAAAGCAGAAAATTCATGTCCATGAGAATAATTTTTATTATCGCAGAGAATATTGTTTGGTAAAAGAAGGAGAAATATTTGAACCGTTTATTCAATTTATTTTAATTTCAACAATCTTGCGTAAACGGGACATTTTATTTTTTTACATTGCTTTATTTTTTTTTTGATGCAGCGTCATTTTTGAACATACGTTTGAGTTAGCACGTCTATCTTCTACCCAACATCAGAGAAAGAAAACATTATGTTATTCTCTCTAAATAATTTTATTTTCAAATAAGCTTACTATTTTCACTTAGAATTAGAGATTTAGAAACTGCATTTGTTAAATCAACAAAATGTGCATAAAGCTAAACAATATCACCGAATTAAATAATAATCGGTCTTTTTATCAAATTGTCGAAAGCTATTTATTTAGATATTCTTTGTTGCGCTTACTACGAAGCTTACATAAAGTCAAATAAATTGGTAGTATCCTCTTACTTACCTGTTTATATTATATTAACACAATTTACGTTTGCTAAATCAATACAAAACATGTAACAAACTTATTTTACATTAATACGTTTTGTTAATTTAACTCTAGTTCGGACTAATTCAACCAAAGATATTAAACACAGGCGATTCTATTAATTTAGTAACAAATCTTCCCAAGTGTACGTTAATAATGTATAATATTAGTATATCTACCCTTCCCTCTAACGTACATTTAATTTGGTATACTCATTTGCGGATCAAGTGTGTACACAAAGGAGGTGTGTACATTTCTAGACGCTGTCCAATCAATGAACGGTCAAATAGGATAGTGCAAGTAAATGCCTAGAAATGTCGTTCGATTACCACATTGACAGCCTGTATATTAGTTCCCATACTTTCCGAGGACCACATTTACTTGTTCGCACTATAAGGGTAAAGAACTTATGGCAGATACCTAATATTATGCATTAGTCGTGCTCTCAACGAGACTCAAGCGAAACAGGCTATAGAGAATTATCTGTCAGGAAAAGAAATCACGGTGTATAATTGGGGGCAAAAATTTTACTTTTACACTATAAAACGTCATTCAGTGCAAACAGAGGCAATTCACGTAGCTATTGATTCCTTAAAACTGATACTTCGATATCGAATATTATGTCTTGCAAAGCTGCATGACTTTCGTAAGGCATTTTCGTACGACGTACAAAACACACCTTTTATTTGTAGAGGATCGATAACAATATGCCGAGATATCTCTACTTTAAACGACTCACGTTATCTTATAATATACGGCCATTATGCCGTGCTCTGTCCATACTTGTCATCCCACATTATTAAATTCGTTATTTAGCGTACAACTTGCCTAAAATTACTGGAAAATATTCACTTATTATGCTAATTTGAAACAATACCATTTTTTTCCCTAAATTAACTATGCTCTGCCCTCACTTTATTATTCTTTTTATTGCCGAGAGAGTAAGGTATACCCAACTACCTTTTTACGATCTCAATTACTTCTCGGCGTTTATGTGCACATACATGTACAATCATATTTGTTGGAACGTTAAACACATAGATATGTATATGCAAGTCATTACTGTGAGTAATAGACTTAATTCACTATTTATTATCCGGGTCACGATTTGTAATATCGAGAGCCTGCCACTTTAAATTTCCCTTCTGTTACCAATAAATGGAATAAATATCATACAGCGGTAGCATATCTAGGTTTTCATCGTTCAATGTCATTGTACCTCTAAATACAACATCTGTTGCTTAGTACTATCTATATTGTGTCTTCAAATTCACTTTATGAAATGGTAACGTCGACAATAACTAATTCAAGCGTTTGAATTGAATTGAAAGTTCTGCTGACAATCGATTGTAAGGTATATGAGATAGACCTCAATTAATTTACGCATTTTAAATGTTGTACTATACCGGAACTACATTGCAAGCGAATTTAACTAGTATTATTAACCTCCCAATGTTGAGAAACTAAATGTACAAGTTAAGCATATACATATTACATGAGCAATGTTGTGAATTCATATTTTACTTATCTCTGAATATTGATAGTTGAAGATACAAATAATAAATCCATTGACCAAATGATGATATGAAGGAAATGAAAGCTATTTATTATTATTGGTATTAAAACAGGTTATATTCTATTCTAGAAAAAGCTATTAAAAGGTGCACTTAATACATCTTTCACAGTTTCGCCCACTAATTAAGCAATATGTGATTCAAAATCATATCTGTATCTTTAATAAACATAGAAACAATCACAAATGGAAACCCATAAAGAGAATTATAACCAATTTAATTGTTAAAAAGCACCCTCAAGAATTAAAATAACACAATAATGGTGAGTACCTCTAATGTAATAAACATGAAACCAACGTTGATAATTTTAAAGTCATTAACAAAGCAAACCATAACAAAGGTGATATAATGTACTTGCTATTGTAAAGTATAAATGTTTATTTTCCATCCGTGGCAAACCCATCCATTATGTTATGTTGTTTGTCTCGGTGCGTGTTCCACGCGTAATTTATGATGTCGAAATGCACGCGAACTTCGAAGCTATGTGTGCGTATCAAACATTGCTGACGAATTACTTTATGAAGCGTATTTCTCGATGTAAATTACACGTTTATTACCGCAGTAACTGAATATATGGCATGCCTGATACTTTTTCGCGGTGGCATTTAAAGCGGACAATCAACCTATATCTTTCTTGAATAAAATATCAGCTGTACTTTTAGCTACGCACAGAGTACACGTCTCCGTAGTTAATGGTAATTACTGGTGGGGGTAAAACTACTTATTAAATTACACGGTGCACGTGTAATGGTAAAAATCTAAATGGAAAATGGACAATCAGATGCAATATAAAGAAACCATCCACAAGCCATAAAAAAAAAGAAAAATAACTTTATACTTATAATTAAACTCGTAATATTAATTGAAGAGCGGAAATGCCAAAGAGGATAAGTGCCAAAACATAACTTTAGAGGCATTTCAAACGAACTGAATAAAACATAAAAATCCAACTTTATTACTCAACCGGACTACATGAAAACAAACAAGGGCAAACGTTGAAGAAGGAGGCTTAATGTATGTTAATCTTGCTGGAAATTGGTTATAGGCTAAAATATATATAAAATAATATCACAAATCTACACAAGAAATTTTCCGATTGATACCTTTTTCAAACAGATTCCAGATAAAAAAAGTTTGAAGTGGTTGTTATCACCAAAAATCCTAAATATTTCTTTCTATCAGAATGATTTAATTTTAGGAAGTAAACCAAAGTAACTTTTTTTTATAATGGTAGTTGTATATTTGAGCGTTTTAGAACGTTTCATTTAAGTCTAAATTGAACTGCTATTCATGAATCTATCTGTTCAGTTATAATAGAGCCGTAGGGGGAAATAATTTACTTAATCAGCTAATTGAATTGAAATTGAAATAAAAAAAGCTGACCTTACTATACGATTCGGAAACGTGGGTAATGAACAAAAAAGTACAAATAAAGATGGAGAACAAACAAGCATACGACTTATTTAAGGAACCAAAGATCAATGAAGTGGTAAAGGCAGGACGATTACAATGGGCAGAACATTTAGAAAGTATGAGCAAGGAAAGGGTAGTTAAAACAATGGGGTGGAGAGGACCGGAAGGAGAAAGAAAGAAAGGGAGATCTAGAAGGAAATGTAGGGAAGACATCTCGAAAGATTTAAAAGAAAAACAGAAAATTGGAGAAGGGAAACAAGCGATAGGAAGCGATGGAGACAAGTCAAACAACTATGGGTCTAAATGGCCTGTCAAAGATTTATATATTCAATTTAATTTGAGATTTGAGAAATATACTTTTATAATACGTTGGCATCCTTTTGTATACGTTATTTTTAGATAACTTCCCAGAAATATCCTATCAGTGTGATCTTACAGCATCAAGAAGTACTGTAACATTTCTAACGCTTAATAAAATTGCGTTAACAACTTTCATATATGTATGTATAACTTTGAAGTAACAAACTACGTCATTGCGTGTCATCAAGAGAATGATTATATTCGGCTCATTCCTTCTAAATACAGCATTCGGTAAGTTTTAAAGTAATGCGTTTGTAACTTAGATCTCTTTGAAAAAATATGTTCTGTCTTTCATTGGTATTCTATTAAACGATTGTCTCTGTATTTCACGTGGTCTTCAATAACATTAAATAAAGAAATAATCACAAATATGAATACAAGAAGGATCGAAAAGAATGTTTTGAATCCAGCAATTCAACAGTCAAACGAACAACAAACTAGTAAAGAAACAAAAATTAAATACCTTTGATGAGTGAAGAATTTCAGATACGCATTTCGGCAATTAAGTTGCCATCCTCAGCAGAATCTACCAAGCAAAATAATGTTAGACGTGGAACTAAGTGTTATTCGGGTGGTGTACTACGTGGTGCGTATCTCCCAGTGTGTCTAACATTATTTTCCTTCATAGATTCTGCTGATGATGGCAACTTAGTTGCCGAAATAGGTGCCTGAAGTTCTTCACTCATCAAGGTTGTAAGGGTAAGCCACCGTGTCCTATTATTTTATAAACAACAAGTTGGTTCTAAATGTCAAGCAATTTTTTTTCTTCTGAATTTGCAAAAACTGAAGCTAAATTTTAGAACAAGCACCTATTTAGCTCCACTATTGTATTTAAAAGTAAGAGAAATTAATTTAAAAAAAAAGACTATATAAAAATACTAACTTCAAGCAAAGCAAAAACAAAATTTTGCAGATAAAATAAAAGATGTAACGCATACGGATACATTATGAACTGGTAGAAAAGAAAGGAAGGATATCACATTTACTATAAATCAATGTTCGCATAAATGCACATATTGCAGGAACTGCTCCCGGTCAAGATCTACCTACATGCATCCGAATATCAATACAAACGAGCATTTAAAGCAATTCATCAAGATACATCTGTGGTTTACACACGAAAATTCTTTCACTGGTTGATGAATATGGCGTTTGTGCTACGAGAACCTCCATTGTGAAAACAAAATGAATCTATTAAGACGGGTTTGGAAATTGTAAAACAACTTAAAGTAACAAACCAAATAGTATCTTAGCGTAAAAAGTCTACTTTAGGAAAAGTATTTGAGTAGATTTTGTTATACTTCTTGGAATGAAAAAATCCTCAGAATGTATTTATTGTTTCTTACATAATAAATTGTTTGCGCTTTAGGTCTTCCACCAATTCCAATGAATTCACTACTAAAAATTTTGTAGGAAATCGAAGAAAAGTCTGAGAATTTCATTTGGCACAGTCATAAATTATTTATTACTGTTTCTCTTACTCTTATTTATTATTGTTCAAAAACATTTTGTTGTTTAATTAAAATGAACCCAATTACTGAATTAGCGCACATGCAATTTATATGCGATTGGGCCCAAGGAAATATCCAGAGAGGCGACACGTCGTTTGTGTCCAGACTGGCTTTCCATTAGAAGAATTCCAGATAAGAGTATGTTTAGAATTCCCTTAAATTTGCGATAGAATGGATATACAAAATCAAGTAGAATAGGCCATCGCAGATCTAGGTGCGTGAGTACTCCTGATTTAAAAGAAAAAATATTGCACCAAGTAGAAAATGGCCCAAGTAGACAATGAATTGCAGTAACGAAAGGAGTCTCTAAATACACTGTTTGAAAAATATTACCTGAGGTAGCAATTACACATGTCCAGTGGGTTCAAAGTCTCGCCCGCACGGATTATGTTAAAAGAACTGAAATCTTCCAATGGCTTCTGCAAGAATATGCTACAAATCCATATTTCCCGTATTCGATCCTCTTTACCGATGAAGTGGGATTCATGCGAGTTGGTATAAGAAACTCCCATAATGCGCATGTATGGTCAGATGAAAACGCTCATGGTCTTTTCGAAACAGGAAACCAACGTCGAGGTATTGGGAAAGATTTGTTAATTGGATCCTACGTGCTCTAGAATCGGTTAAAGGCAACAAATCACCAAAATTCTCTTGCAAACGAACTACTACAACCTTTAGATAATGCGCCAGGAAATGTGGCTCATGCAAGACGGGAATCCAGTGAGACAGCAATTATTTCAAGTATTTGGTGATCAGTGAATACGTAAAGGTGGAGCTATTCCATAGCCGCCACGATCATCTTATCTCAATCCATTGGACTTTTTCCCATGGAGTTACAGCCCATAACTCTGAAGCGCATGGCTTTCGGACATATGCTTATATCGACGTTCGTTTTCAACTATTTGAGTGTGTAGAATAATATCCCCGAGTTTGATGAAGCAGTTCAAAAATACCCGGAATGTACATACATCTACGCCAAAAATCCTGGACTTAATAGCCAAAACGATTTTTACCATTATTGAAACGGATGTGACCGTATAATAATATATATGCACTTAATTCTATAGATAAAAAACTAACTCTACGTTATAAGAATTCGTTAGCAAAATTACGAATTTCTCATATTTACAACGCAATAAAATTAAGACTGTGTCACATAAAAGGATGCCGAAACGAAGAAACAACAGGTTTCACTTGAAACACTGTTGACAATCGAACTCGAAGGAACCCGAGGCAATTTTCACATCTTCGCTAAACGATAAAATTACTGTCAGGAGAGTGAGGCTATTAATATCCTCAGACATTCCACACCTCTGCGACGAACATGCACACATCTATCCACCAGCAAAACGGCAGAGAAGTAAAGCATTGAATATACGGGTATACAAGAGCGCATACGTTGTACAGCATGGGTACATTTTCAAACTGAGAATGTTATTTTCCCTCTTTAACACGACACGCATATCTTCTATACAGTGCCTATATATATAAGACGGCGCATTTAGGTGTCAATCATATCTCATTTAGCCGCGAGATTTGACAGGCTAGATTGGTACACATAGTGATTTATAACATTGCAGCAACAGTGAAGACAGAAATACCTGTAAGTGACAGATGTGTACGTATAATTTTATATTTCGAATATATGATTACGCACGAGTTAAAAATGATGACTTTATTCTTGTATTGGTTATATAAGAAAAAAAGAATAATACCACCAGAATACTTCGAATCTATCATTCGTTATTATCTCTGCCACAGTAATTGATGTGATTAATACCTTTTTAGCCTGTTTAGATTATAGGGTCTGATTATAATTGATCGACTAATTCGGGAATGGTTTATATAGACACCGCTTGCTAACAAGCCTTTTGCTTGTAGCAGTTAATAATATCTGTGCTTTAATGTATTATATCTGCTGGGCAATCTCTTTACCCAAGCTCGCGATATGTTAAATTAAAAAGCATTTTAAATATTTCTAAATTCCTACATTCAAAATCAATTTTCAATGACCGTGCATATTTAATTTAATTGTTAGAATCAGTATTTTATTTTAATAAAAACAAAACGTTTGTCTTCAAAGATACTGGAACTTTCTGTAATACCATCCATTTCTGTAATACGATCCATGTATGTATGTATTTAGCAGTAGCTCAATTTAAAAAAAAACAGATATCTGTAATTGCAACACCAATACAATTGCAAAAGGACGATATACAAATGAATCAAGTCTAAATGTCTTAAGTGTTAACTATTGTTTATGTCAATAAATTTATTAAACACAATGATTCCCTAAAACTAGCCATATCGCGCGTACGCAAGCATAACTAAAAATCTTAAATAATTTTGTCGAAAACATTTACACGAAAAGCCAAACATCTCTCTTTTACGTTAGCAGCTACTGTACCACTACCTGAATGACGATTATTCTGTCCATTCTGTCCACAAGTGTGTTTGATTCTTTATTAACGACGTTCTACTAATTATATATAAGGCCCTGGACTATTTATTTTGTCATCCAGTATGACAAAAAACACTTCCCTTTTAACACGTACCCATATTTTTGGTATTGTTTGATGTTGTCTTGTGTCAACAAATAAAATTTTAACCATAACACCTCGGTTCGCCTTCCCATTGTCATATTGAATCTGTGTAAGCACAAGTAATAATTTAGTTCTTTTACCTTGTCAAAATATTCAAACCGAAAATGTGAAATTATGAAAGATATGCTTTAACCTGAAAATGGATAGATAATGCGTTTCCGTCTTGAGGTGCTGCAGCGAAATCGTATGTATATATAAACTTAGCGCGGTAATAGAATCGGAAAGTTGATAACCAAAACCAGACTGTAATATTAACAAACAAATATACAATGACAATCTTTACCACAACTGTAACGTGTAGACCCTATTCTGATTCAAGGACCTGCTACTTATCCTATCTTTCCGGTTATTGTCATAAAAATATTATTTCTATACGCTACACATTCTGTCCAACGATATTTACTACATTATTTAAAAATATAATTTGATTTTTATAATACAAGAGACAAGAAAGCAGACCATGAGCGTCATAAAATAATATTACCATCATAACATTCTTAATCTTTATACCAGGAATATTGTTTTTAACATCTATGTCCCATTTCATAAAATAATAAAAGTTTACGACAACGATTAACGTTGAGATGCTGCAACCATTTCATAAACATTCGGGATGTTCCTTAATATATATGCTTACCTCTACACAACGTATATTATAATTGGATACTACACACGTGAATTCCACGGTGTTATTTTTACGTTATTAATTAATCAGGTATTTGAAATTCACTCATAGCACCTTCCCAATATGCATGTTTTTGAATTTAATGTACATATCTATATACACTACCGGAAAGTCAACAGCTCTAAATAGGAGCGAAGTGAATTTAAAAAACGCCGTAATTACTAATGTAATATCTCGAATACACTTGGTGGGGACTCTCCCTTTTCTAGATACCCTTACAAGACAAGCGGCACTCCGCAGTCAGTAATAAATCTGGCATACATGGTTGCATATGGTCTTTTTTTCTCTTTACGAATCGATAATGATTTCGTCATAATTACCTTTGGCCTACGCTTTTTTTATCTTCTTTTAGAAGTATGTTTTTATTGGATTTTTTATAAGAAAACTATTTTATTTCTTTTTTGTTAGTTGAAAAACTACAAATTTATGTTTATTGATACTTCCGAAGGTGAGTTGTTCATTTATCATTCCAAATCATTCCATTCGTTATTCTTTGAAGTTTGATTATGTGTTAAACGGGTTAGTTGAAGTTAGTTATATTACACCTGAATATTCAAAGTTTATTAAATAAGATTGACATGCTTGAAACTTATTTAAGCGATGGAAAACTGGCATTAGTATGCCTTTGTGAGACGTGGTGCACGACGTGTAGTGTTCTGTCTATTGGCCTACGTAATTATGACATGGTATCATACTATAACCGAGAATCTAATGCACATGTGGGACCCGTATCTTTGCCAGGAAAGATCTCAAGTGTAGAAAAATTTATGTGGAGGAATATTGTGTTGAAAATACCGTTGAAAGTTTGGCTGTGGTTTTAAACCTAGATTCGACGGTTGTCTGCGTGATATGCGTCTATCGGCCACCAACCATTTTGATGTGTTTATAGAAAATATGTCAAGTATATTGAATAAGACTCTAAACATTATTATTATAGCCCCATATTATTCTATGTGGAGACTTCAATGTAGATTATCGGGATAACTCGGGGGAAAGGCTACTGTTGCTCGATTTGTTTAATTCCTACAACCTATTGACCAAGTTGGATTCCCCAACTAGAATTTGTACCAATCTACATGGACACAAGTTAGAAAGGCAAATTGATTATGTGCTTACAAACATTCCTACCTATGTGTATGACTGTCACAATGACTTTCTTGCATTTTCTGATCACTTGGGCCACATTTTTCATCCAAAAGGCTTACTTCGAAAATGCGAGGAAACAATAACAACAAAATGCCGCGTAGAAACATATCTAAAAGTAATGTGGACAATGATTGATAATGTAGACTCGGTTTTTAATGAATTCGTCCATTTATTTTACTATCATTTTGATTTATGTTGTCCTGTTGAAACAAAAACTAAAGACACTATGGGTCACCAATGAGATCAGGCAGTCGAGCATGAATTTAAGACGTATGCATAAGGTTGCTGCAGCATCTGGAAACCATCTTTACTTAGATCAATACAAACAACAAAAGAATATTTATCAAGAATTGATCAATAACACAATAAAGAGATACTATTCAAATAAGTTTCAAGAAATAAAAGTCAGGATTTATGGAAATGTGTAAATGAACATTTTGAGAACAAAAAAACTAGGGTATCCATAGAACTCAAAAGCAGTGTCGATCATGATGTTAATGATCCTCGGCATGTGGCTGACGTCTTTGCCCAGTGCTATGCCATCATCACGGATATCAAGGTGAATTAGTATTTGTAGAATAGCCTATCGGGTCGGTGTACTGTTGATACGATTAATCCCCAATTACTTTTCGTCAGACACATCCACAAGGATGACATTAGCAGGGTCATAGCGAACATGAAATGTAAACATTCTAGTGGACCCGATTCCATCAGCATACATGATATTAAATCTGTTGGCTCGCATATACCGGAACCACTGACACACTTGGCAAACTTAATGTTTGAAAGAGGTGTGTTTCCACCAGCTGAACTGAACCAGCTGAAGTTGACTAGAGTAATCCCAGTGTTCAAGAAAGGGGATAGTACAAGCATTGAAAACTACCGCCCAATTTCGTGTTTGAGTGTCTTCTCTAAGATCTTTGAAAAGCTCATAGAGTCGCGGATATATAGTTTTCTGGAGAAATTCGATATACTGCATGACAGTCAACACGGATTTAGGCCAGACTACTCGTGTAAAACTGCGACTACTAGTTTCACGCAGGAATTGTATGATATGCTTGAAGATTGCAAGTTAGTGTAGGGCCTATTTTTTTACCTTTCGCGAGCATTTGACACCATTCACCATTCTCCAAGAGAAACGTATTGCAATCGGTATTCATGGTAGTATATGCGACCTAGTTATTTCCTTCCTATCAGACAGAAAGCTGCATGTCTCTGTAAATGGGGTAAAATCTGAGCAACGATCGATTGATATGGCGGTTGTCCAGGGATCTACCCTCGGCCCGCTATTGTACCTTATCTTCATTAATGATCTCAAAAATCATATAACTCAAGGACACCTAGTGAATTATGCTGATGACAGCTCTATAATTGTTGCTTCCAATAACGCAGAGGAGCACAAACTAAACGTTAAAACAGCTATATTACAAATGGAGCAATGGTGTGGAGAAAAACTAACGTACTGAATTTTATTTTAACAAGGACCAATATGCGTTACGTTACCCCCACGAGATTCCTCGGTGTATATATCGATGAGAAATTGGCTTGGAAGCCCCAGATTGACCATATTGTTACCATGAGGGTTAGGCAAAGTTTACATATTTCTGAAATGTTATATATATATTATGGACTTGCTTACGGGCATCTATCGAAGTTCATCATTCTGTGGGGCTGTGCGACCAGTGTGTGTGTTAATCGGGTTTTTGTCGCACAAAAGCGCTTGCTACGAACAATATTTAAATTAAAACCACGGGAAACGTGTCGATTAGTGTTTAAGAACAATAATATACTAACGGTTTCTTGTATTTATATATACAAATGCGCGATCTTTGCCAGGAAAAGCAAGCATCTTCTTGATCGAAACAGTGCTTGTCACAATTACACTAGGGGACATAACAACATCAGAACTCCTAAGCACGGAACCAAGGCATTCGAAAGATCGCCGCAATATACATATGTGCCATCTAATCTATAACAAGATGCTAGACTACATCAAGGAATATAGAACTACGTCTGGATTTAAGAATCAGTTGAAATCGTTCTTGGTCAACAATACCTTCTATTGCGTTAAATACTTCTTGAATACTTTATATTGTATCTGTATTAATTGTAATTGTATTTTACATCTATAAGTTAATTGTATTTTTTATTTTAACGGTACTCATATCACTATGTGATCCTAGAGTTCAATATATTATTATTATTATCATTATTATTATTATTATTTTCATACATATACTACTACAATCTCAATGCTTCGTTCTACGAATTCTATGTTATGGTACACAACTGAATATTTCTAGATAACTAAAATATTCAGTTGTGTACCATTGTGTAGCACTTGGTTTACTACTATTGTAAGATATTAATTAAACTTAAATTGCAATGTAACATATTGAAGAAACCTGGTTTTAATCATTTTTGCATTTTTCATCATGTAAACTGCAACACCACTTATGTATGATAAAAAAATGCATTTTGTGGGTTAGAAACATCATTTTGCAAGATCCTTATCACTCACGATAAATTCAGGCAACACCACTTTTTTTTTCTCTTGTGGGAACCGTCTGACATAAGTCTTCGGAAACACCTCAGCCTCTTGGCTTTTTGTATTTATCTCCCACCTTTGTACCCATGTACTACAACACTCATTCCGAAACCCTATTCTCTATACCAATCTGTGCAGGTTCTTGGTCGGTATTTCCCCTTCACACAATCTACAGCTTGGATCTTCAGTGTCAACCTAAATTTTCTGTAGATATCCTTTAAGTGCGCAGTGTGGTGTTAGGAGACCTATTACTGTACGAAGCTGATTCCTACTAAGTAATTAAGTAGTTAATTTTAATAAGCATTCGTGAAAATTTTCTATTCAGATTGACGCATTAGCCGGACAAAGCTTGAAATATCAGTTATCACATAAAATATCAAAAAAAAAGTTATTTACGAAAATTGTAGGCAGTCTTAAACTTAACATTTGAAAATTATTTTCATATATATTTTGCTTGGTTGTATTTTTCCAGTATTATTTATTTTGTTCTTGGACCCAATTTCATATCCGCCCTCGCACTGCGTTTTTAGACACTTCCAGTGCTGGTTCTGGACCTACGTATGAAGACGATGATCCTATCCTGAGGTTTAGAAGGGATTCCACTTGCAGAACTTACTTGCTATCAAAAACGATTAGAAGTTTTGGTTGCCACCAATGAAAATTTACCCTCTGACAAAACTCTATGTAGTGTCTCATTTACACTAATTCAAATTAATTATTTTCTATAGCGGGCGTTAATTTATTCTTTGTTTTTAAATACTTATAAACACGATTTCTAAAAGCATGTGGATTGCTCAAGAATCAGTATATCTGTATATTTAGCCAACAGCCTTGTAGGATTCAAAATTTCCTGCTATGCGTATGGGTGATATCTCCTAAATCTATTATAAAAGCTTCGCAGTGGTCCCCTGTAGCCTCATTTTCCCTTCTTTGTATTTTGGTTTAACATTATTGAAATATATGAACAAACACACTCAACAACTTCTGAAGCAATGATCAGAATCTTGAATCTATGTATTTATTAAGCACTTCATTAGAAAGAATTTTTAAATAAAAGAAATAGTAAAACTGGATATTCAAAGTAGAAAAATAAATTACAGAAATTTAAGTACCTTACCGGTAAATAATTACAAGTACGTACCTGCATTATACAGTGCTAAATTAGAAATAATATCTTTTTTACTAAAATAATTTTAGTACCCGAGTTTCTACTGTACCTAAATTCATTGTTGCTGCTAAAATTGATATTGCACTTCATATAAGGCTTCTAATAACTATTACTGTTTGACGATTTTATCTTTCATAAGCCTTTCATAAGTAACCGCAGGTTGAAACTAATTGGAATTGATGTAGCGATGCTACGATAAAGTTTTTAATAAGGCATTACATAATCTACCAATAACAGAACACTCTCTGTTCGATAATTAAAGGTTCCGGGATAAAATTGAATCGTAATTACACTTTTGATTGAAGGATGTAAGTAGTTAATTGTGCATAAATAAATGCGAAAATTATAAATTTTAATTAAAATAACAATTACTGACAAAAGATATACTACGAACGTCTGTAAAACGGTACTTACTCCAACACGTTAGTCTTAAATACGTTGCCACTTTTAATTTTAGCTTAATTAACACAGTGTTCCTTTTGTCCGTAGCTTTCCATTCAGAATTTTTTATTTGTTCAAATAACAGCCCGAACATGTCGATGTATGAGATGTATATACATCTGTACGTATGTGAATGGGTTTTCTTTTTCTTCACTAATTATAGCTCATTTATAAATCGAGGTGGCTTGAATACAGCTGTAGTGTAAAGCAGTTCTTTTAACTTGATTTCAGCTAACAGTTAATGTGAATGCTTGAGTATTTAGCGTCAGCGTTGAAGAGGAAACGTCATTTTGAAATTTTTGTTGATAGATCCGTAAATTGAAGCACTTAAATACTGTTCTTTCGCGATGCTTATCGCGCTGAATGAAATACACGTGCACTTCGTTTTTAACGGATAAATGGAACTACCACCCTCCGAAGTGGTTTTGCAATTATACTACATGTCTCTATATATGTATATTTTTCTATACGTTTGACTAAAGCTAATTGACTTTATGTTGCTTATTTTACTTTCCTATTTAAAAATAAACAAAGGCTTGGATACAAACATAACAGTGGTATACCCATTGTCAGTCGTGCCC
Source organism: Osmoderma eremita (assembly GCA_031763485.1). Lineage (NCBI taxonomy): Eukaryota > Metazoa > Arthropoda > Insecta > Coleoptera > Scarabaeidae > Osmoderma > Osmoderma eremita. The sequence continues at coordinate 456,079 of JARFOC010000636.1, forward strand.
TTTGTAGGACAGCTTTTGTCAAAATTCTTGAAGTTAATTACACATGTAGGTAATTCCAAAATATAAAGATATAACATAATATGGAAAATAAGGAATATGTATAATATTCATTGTGCCAAAGTAAATAGGTGTACATAATTTTCTTATAGATATAAGTGTTGACCTAATCAACAATTAAGCAATTAAAAATGGAAATTTAAAATAAATTTCAAGTCGGCATATGTATTGTATAATTATTCTTTTATGTACAACTGATATTATACATCCTTATATGGAAGTTACTATGTTTGGTGAATAAATGTTTTGTTCAATAATTTGACCAATAGCTTATTTCTGCTAAAAGCAACCTTTATTAAATTGATACCATGATGTTTTTAAAAATTCCATATTTTGTTTACTTTACCGTCTACTGTTGTAGAGTCTACCCATCAGTAAACCTACACATGCATTTAGCATAGGATTTTCCTACAACTAATGTTTTATGTATGTACATTGAGTTTTGTCGATCTGTTGGCTTCTTTCTTATTTATAAAATTCCATATAGCATTCGACAGCTTTATCAATTCTTCTGCTGATTTCCGCTTCTTCTTTCCCATTTTCTACCATCAGCACCCCTACATATTGAAATTCGTGAACCTGTTCCAATATGTTATTTCCCAGTTCTATGATAAATGTTTCCTGTGTTTCTGTTATTGCCATTACCTTGGTTTTCTTGGTGTTAATGTCCATATTATACTCTTGCAATGCTTGATTACATGTTTTTCATCACTAACTTTGAAAGTGAATAAAAAAGAAACTAGAAAAGGTAGAACAAATTAATTTTTTTGTTTAAAGAAAGCAATATTGGAGGTTTCGTTAAGTTTTAAACAAAATATCTTGCAAATGATGGCCTTCATTATCAATACATTGTTGTAGCCGGATATTGAAGTTTCGCATCACCCTCTGATGCATCTCTCCCGGTATGCGACCGATTTCCAGACGTATTGCTTCTTTTAAGGCTTGTATGCTGTTAGGGCGATGTTCGTACACCTCAGCTTTGAGGTAGCCCCAGAGGAAGTAGTCGCGGGGAGTTAAATCCGGCGAGCCCGCGGATCATGATATGTCACCGAACATGGAGATCAAACGTCCGGGGAAAATTTCACTCAGAATAGCCATTGAATTATTGGCTGTGTGGGCCGTGGCGCCACCCTGTTGGAACCAGACACCTCCCTTTTCCAACTGTTCGAGATGTGGTGCAAAAAAATCTTGGATCACACCGAGATATCGTTCAGAAGTGATGGTTACCACACGATCATGTTTCTCAAAAATGTAGGGTCCGACGATGCCTTCACTGCTGACTGTCACTATGTAAGGGCCTTTCCTGAATCTGTCTAGGGTTGACATCACTCCAATAATAATGTTCTGTTTATTAACGCAACCGGAAAGATGGAAATTCGTCTCGTCGCCGAAAAAAATCACTGCGTCGTCGGGCAGATTTTCAATCAAATTTTCACATGCCTGTATACGATTATTAAAATCCTGTTGTGACAGTTGTTGAGTAACGAACATCCTATAAGTGTCGAAATGAAGGTCAATGTGAAGAATTCGACGTACAGTATGGCTAGATAGGTTGAGGGCGATCGCGTGCTTCTTAGCAGAGCGCTTAGGAGACCGTATAACGGACTGTCTTACTCGCTCTATGTTCTCCGGTGTTCGACTGGTCCTCTGTGCGACAACTTTCTTTTTTGCACATTCCCGTGTCTGCAGAAGTTATCCAGCCTAGACAGAATCAATTTCCGATCGAGCACTGTACTTCGAGGAGGGATTTGGTAGCGAGTACGCATCGCACGTTGCACCGCCACGATAGAGTTTTTTTGAGAAAAGTAAGTTTTAAGGGCAAAAGCGCGTTGCTCCATAGACCACACCATTTTGGCAACTGACAGGTCACACATCGAAACTTCCCGAACTACTACATCACTTAAGCCTATTCTCACCCTTCTACGTTTTCAACTTACATCACAATGGCCTACTGAAAGTAGGGATGTTTCCCTGCCCCAACTTGTATAAGCTTTGTTCCAACTCCTGATTTTGTGAAGTTGTGGACGTTGAAACGTTTTTGTGGTCGTCCATATATACTCAGAACCCTGTACTATTTTGGGCGTGCGATTATTTCCTGTACAATGCCCAGGGTATTCTTCTTGCATTTATTTATCCTATTTATGTCCTCTCCATTCAACTCTTGTAATATCTGGTAGTTCCACCGTACTATGTTTTCGCCACCGTGGCTTCTTAATTGGTCCCAAGACTTTTTTCACGATTTTTCTTTTAGCTGTTCTTAATATGCATCTTCTATTTTTGTCTTTACGTGTCATGGCTTCCAATGCATACCGAAGTGTTGGTATTTAATTGGTCTACCTATTAACTGTTTTCTTACTCTCGTTATTCTAGTTTTCCGTTCATTACCTTTAGTACTATCTTCTCTCCTTCAGTTTCTATTATATTTGATATAGCAGTCGTAATTCGTCCTTTTTTGCTAATTACTAGATATTAAATCATCGGCATAACAATTAAGCCACATGTACTATCAATATTTTTATACTTTATAATCCTTAATCAAACTTAAGATGGAATTGCTAAAATGAAAATCATATTTCCTATCGTATAAACTTTTCCTGCGAAGCTATTCCGTGCAGTAAAGGACATTTGTATTATGTACTTAAAATACTCCTTTAAGATGCAGCAATTTTCTGAAGTAACATACAAATTTTATATTATTGCATTAAGCGCACACACAGCCGTATTGTTCTCCAAATTTATTACATACTGAAATTCTAATGCCTTATCTATTATGTTTTAGGAATGGCAGCTAGCAGCATGGGTCAATCGATGGCATCATATTACAATCCATCAGCGGCTTATGGATCGTTAAGTGCGGCGTCAATGGCTGCGGCTGCAGCGGCAGCCCAGCAGACCGCCGCTATATCAGCAGGCTTAACGGGACCGGCACAGGTAATTTATTCATTTAATTTCTGCTTGTGTTTCTACTACTACAAACATCGACGTACTGCCACTTTTTACGTGATTTTCATAATACGACAAGTTGCCCGGCAGTCTTTGTAAATATTAACACACCAGAGTCTAATAATAGAGAGAAGTTACTTTACCATTTGTGCTGAATACGTCTTAATAAACGCAACCATAAATTAATTAATACCTAATAACGCGGAGCTGATCTCCATATAAACATAAAGAGTGTTTAAATAGCTCTAATAGCGTATTAACACCATACTAATGACATAATCCATTCTTATATTGTCCTCTTGTATAATAATTTGTATTATTACTCAATAAAAAGTTACTTTTACACCACTAATACAAATATTGTTGACTTAATTTTTAAATCAATAAATCAGGCAGTAGCTGCAAAGAATGTGATCAAGGAAATATTTAAATAAATCCAGAACTGATAAAAGAACTGTTTTCATTTACATTTAGGAGTTTGGGTTTTTTTGAAGTTGTGTATTTTTACACCTAATCAATTATAAAGCTATAATAGGAACAAGAAAAGTATGCACACTTTTAAAATGTTACAATGATCTCTTTTATTGTGTTTTGTAGGTATATTAAGAGAGAGAAAAAATAAGTAAGACTTATATGTATAATAAAAATTAACCATTATTTTGATGATATGGCGTTGGTAGTAGAATGCGTGATACTCTGAGAGAAACAAATGGTTCAGTTAATTGTTTATCAGTTAACTAACACTATTTTGTTTTTAAATACGAGCAAAGCATTTGGAAAATTGTTAACATTTTATTTCTGAGGCAATAAATAATATTAATTAAAACAAAATTAGTAAAATGTTGGCCTCAGCTATTAAAAAGTTTATTTCAAGCATATGTTAACATTGAATTAGTGTTAAAACTATAAGTCCAATATGGCTCGGCTTTTAGTTTGGCAATGGAACAACATTCATACAATATTATTATATTCCAAACGTAACCGTATGTAGTATTCATTCAACATTTAGATATTATTAAATTATTAAATCTACATTTACGGGTCATGGATTTGACATATACTAAATGTTTACTGAATTTTTGATTGAATAAAATTATTTTTTGTAAGAGTCTTTGCCTATGGTTGGAATAAATACTAGAAATTACTTTACTGTATGGTATTTAACGTGCTTATACTTCATATGTTTCTTTATTTGGATACACAAGCGTTTTATTCGCCGCTCAACTGCGACTGCAATTGAGCGATGACCAAAACGCTTGTGCGTTCTGTGTGCAAGACAAGTAAAAAAAATTATTGTATGGCAAGCATTTCTCTGTGAAACAATTCCAATAAAAGTTTCTGCGCCCTCTACCATGTGGTCAGAAATTAAAATTAACGGCGACAATTTTAAAATGGAAGATTATGATTTTACTTAAATCTAATGAAAAGTACTCGTGCGACTTCGTATAGCTTCCGTGCTATTAGGAAGACAGCACGACGCCGCACTAATCAGGGCTACTGCCCCTCAAAACGTAAGAATATAACTTTAATGAACCTTAATATTTAAATATTTGTCAGCTGTCTCCAGACTTCTTCACTATCTTTTCCCTGTGTACCCAACAACTGCAATTCCTTCTTCTTACCATGTTCCTTCCTACCGTGGGGTGTAAGACTGTTTGAGTTGGGTTTAATTTATTCCTTCCTTCTTGTATATTTTCTACAGCTTTCTGTTTCTTCGTTCCTTCTTTTATTCCTTCAGATACATTTAGCTTCTTCCTTTATTCTCTCTCCCTTGCATTCATCAGTCTTCCTCGCAGCGTTTTCCCTGATATTTTTGTTTCGTATAGTCTTCTTGTAAGTCTTTCTTCGGGCGTACCTGACCAAACCGTCTTAACTGATTTTCTGCTAATTTGTCGTTTATAGGTTCTTGGTTACTGCATAAATATTTAGTCTCGTATTTTGTCTCTTCTTGTTTTGGTTTTAATCCTGGGGAAATCTCATCCTCATTGCATTTATTTTTGATTTGACAACTGCAACTAGAAATATAAAGCGTGGTCGAAGTTAGTGTGAGACAGATAAGCTACGCCTATAATATAATCCAATTCTTAGGCTACCACTGCGCTAAATTTTCAAAGGTTCGAAGGATAGATATTGTAGGATCTTTTAAAATTTACATATCCCATATATTTATCTACTTATATTCTCCTTTTCATAGTAATGATACAATTGAGGCATAAGACAAAAATTGCTGCAATGTATGAAAATTATTCTAAATGAATGTCACCATTATGACGGAATAAGTAACATATAAAGGGTGACAGATGATGAGGAATACCAATCTAAGATTGTTTGAATATCTGTAAAATCACTAAAGAATAAAAAATAAACTGCACATCGATTATTCAGTACGTCATTGTGTTTGTTTACTGGATTAAACGCAACGTACTTTACGTAATTTTTCGTTATCACACGGATCACTAGTTTTAAAATTAATGATCTCGTAAACAATGAATAACAAATCGATGTCAGTTTTCTCTCCGCACCGAGCAATCTACAAGAGTTACATGGGTAATTTGTTTGCCCTGTAACTAACGAAGTGTGAGAAATAATGCACCAGTTTTTATTCGACGAATCCGCAAAGTCATCCGGCAGTGATCAGTTGTGAACCGGCCATTAGACATGGACGATGTATATGTGAGGAGCCAGGTGTTATACATTATATTATTTGTCCTCCCCGTTGGTCTGATGCTGTCCCTTTTATTCCATAAATAAAGTTTACTGTTTACAAAAATTTAGGACATGGATTTACGTACGCTTTTATTGTACTTTCGACTTAATGGATAATAATTACGTTGACAATAGCAGCTCGATCTGTTATATCGAACGCTGAACAAAGGGATCTGTGAAACGCTATAAGGAGGAGACATATTCAGACTCTCCTTTTAATACGTTCCTTCAATGAATGGACCGTGCATTGTATAAAGACTGGATTTCATCTATGCAGCATAGTATACCTGTAAAAATGCCTGCCTTTATTACCACCACTAATTTGATATTAATGGTTACAGAAGAATATTAACGCTTCCTGTTACGTTCTTTTAATTGCTATAAAATTGCTTTTTTTGCAAGAGTAATAGCTGAGTTGATCCACACCAATTGCCAGATCCTTTCTAACGAGGTAGAAATCTAGCAACAGCTGCGAAATAGTGTTAGTAGGAGTCACTCCGTTTAATAGTTTCTATTACAGTGGATTTTCTATATAATACCTTTATTTCAACAAACTGTTATTGTATTCTAAATGTTTATTATACTTTAAATTTCAATTTAATTAATTGTGTCAATACTATTTGTAGTCATACCATCTATTGCAAGGGACATCTACAGAAACTTTCCAATTATGCAATCAAAACTAATTGAAAAATAACACTATGAGAATGTCTAAAATATAGCTTCCCACAATAAACTCAAACAATAACTGCTCAATATAGCATTATTGATTAGAATGGATAACAAAAGACTAGCTATTTAACAACTTAAAATATATCCTAAAGATTTTTTATGCACCAGCAGGAGATGCGTAACAATAAAAGCATCACTTCTATTTCTAAGCATATCGCATATGGACTAACAGCAGATTCTATGGTTTTAGAAACTTAATTAACACACACAATTTTAGTGGAATATAGTATAATACTCTGAGAAGAAAGAAAAAGGTCAAAGGAGTAAATCGAAATTTAGTATCAGCTTGAATGCGCCGAAAATCGGGAGAGCTACTATTACTAAACATATTTAGAAGAAGTGGGTGACCAAGGTTTGAGATGGATAAACGCTGTACTTTTGATACATGTAATATTTATACAGGGACCAAGCAAGAGGGGAATATTCCAGTTTGGATCGAACAAATACAAAATAAAGCGAAAATACACAGCCGACGTAAGAGAAATTTCTGAATGTCCTGAAAATAAAACCTAGCATTTTAAGTACACCTAGATGTTGAAAATATGGTCAGTTAATGATAATTTATAATCAAAGGTAATACCAAGATCCTTGTTGGAGTAGTTCGATTTGCACAAAGTTCCACAATTTTTTAGGGTTGTCTCTGGCTCAATTAGAAAGAACGCAATGAGAAAAATTCTATTATTATTTGCCTGTTATGTACACACTGCAAATAAACTTAGATATACATTTACGCATGCGCTTAGGATACAAAACCTAAACGTACGCACACATACTCATTGACTCTCTAGACCAGTGATTCCCAAAGTGGTCCAGGTGGACCCCCCGGGGTCCACGGGAGACTCGACGGGGGTCTACGTTGGCGTGACAAAAAAATGGGGGTTCACAATTCGTAAGCGGGGGT
>JARFOC010000636.1:465162-477338 GCA_031763485.1 Osmoderma eremita
GGTAGAAATGTAGCTGCAGGGGGTCCACCGGAACCAGCAAAACTTTCAAAGTGGTCTATGAGAAAAAAAAGTTTGGGTCTGCTCTAGACGTTCATACTACCAACAATGGTTTGTTATTAAATTTTGTTAATTAAGCTACGCAGTTTTTATATGTACAAAAATACAGTTCACTCATTGTCAGTGCAATCAACAAATCCTATAAGCACTCAAGCAGAGATTTTGATAAATAACAGAAAAAAAGGCTATAGTATAAAAATAATAAACTCTGACCAGGACAGTTAAATTAAGCAACTGAATACGTATTCCATATATGTATATTATATACCAGTTTTCTGGGTTTGTTGGCGACCAACAGTTGATTAAGATCGCCTAGATATTCGCTTTAAAATTACAATTCAACTACCACGGAAGCTTGTAGTACTTGTCGATATACGTAATATAAATTACGTTGTATATTATTCGTTATATCAGCTAACAAGTAAAATTTAATCGAAGATAAACCCAGAATTTTATAATCGACCGTTGAGCATGTTACACTCTCGACGTTAGTTAATTCGTATTCATAGTCTCAGCATTCCTGAAACCACACGATAGTCTACAAATCAATGTTCGTTTTATTTTCTTCCCTTTTGTTGCTTCTTTCTCCGTTAAACCTGTACACGGTGTTTGACGGGTGTATGGGCGAGTAAAAGAGACGCAGAGAACTGCAGCCGCGTCAGAAACTCACAAACACAGCCGCTAATCCTGATTTAATAATCTTTGTCCGGGGCCCGTGTCAACGTAGGTCCGAATCGTATCTTGCCGGCACGGCAAAACGGCTACTTCTTGAGCGACTCCCTCAAACTCGAACCGTGCCTCATTTAAATAACAACGGCGGGATAAATTGTTCTATGAAAAATATTTAGGTACTGTCATTTGATGGAGATTGTGTACTTCCAAAGGTAACTTTGGCTACCGTTCTCGGATCTTCTTGCGACAAATAAACTATAAGCGAACAGATGTTCTACTAGAACCTGAAACGTGGAAAAAAAGCTATCCAATAGGTTACTAGAATGATTTAAAGAATAGTCTTGTCTGACCTGTATTACTATATCGTGAACGAAGGACAAGACAATAAAGAGAATACATTTGGAAACCGTTTATTCGACCATTCAAATTATTGTAATTAAATCGTCAAAAGGAATTCTACAGGAACATTTAAATACTTCATTTCCAGTGCCGGAAGCGTGTGAAAAGAATTGTATAAATTATGTGGCTCCAATTATATTGTTAATGATTATTTTTAAAAAATGGTTATTTCCACCCTTGCCTAACTGGGAAATTGTTTCATATTTGATCTTCCACAATCACAAATAATTTTGTTAATCTCTCTCTGCGAAACCTTTACTTGTTTTTACTACAAATAAAAACAACATGTCGTCACTAAAGTGACAATGACGCAACCAAAAAATACTACTAATGCAGTCAAAGTTCCTCCTTAGCGCCAACACAAAATAAAATAATTTCTATCAAAAGAATTTGGTAATAATGTAAGCATTCGAAACGGTGTACCATTAATTTAAAGTTGAAAATAAAAAGAAATAGGCTAAAACTACCAAAGGTCCGTTTCCTCTGAATACACCAATAAAGGAACGCCTAATTTTATATTCCGTATATATTATTCTCCACAAATAGCAAATTTCACCCTTCATAAAAGTAACAAGACAACAAGTCACTAAATCATGTTCAGTATGCTGAAATACGGTACGTGTACATATAGAGGACTACACATGGGGTGTTTATAAAATATGCACAAGAAATAAAATGATTACGCGTAACGCAGACGTTTGTTTAAATCGTTAAAGTACATTGTGTGGGATGATATATTGTCACTTTTGTCCTGCAAGGTGCTGCTATACCCGAGGACACAAAGGCATAACGTATTACACCGGTTCTTTGTAACCAGACACGGGATTTTAGACCCAACCTGCTGTCGCAGGAAATCTCTTTTTATTACTACCCGTTCCTGTATTACATGTTTTGATTTCTGAATAATGGACACCTGAATTATGTCTTATTGATAATTTACACTTTCACAAACAACTCAGACCACAAACTAACCTACCATTGCTTATTTTGGTATCGATATTTTTTGCTTTCTCATTTAATAACGTAAGCAAGTACATCCTCGAAGAAGACTATCACAATATTTTTGCTGTCGGTGTGCAGTTAAAATTAAATAGACATTAACAATCAATACACTACTGGTGTTTATGCTGCTTTTATTTCCGTTTCGTTTGTTCAATTTTTCTTTACATTCTCATTAATAATCATTATCTACTGACGTTGTTGCAAGCAATTGAAAAATATCTGGACTTATTTTATTATTTATCAGTTCTCTCTAGCAAATGCAGAAATTTGTATCGAATCAAATCACTGAAACCGCCAAATTGATTTCCGATATTTTCTTGCAGGTGGTGAGTTCAATGGACGCCATGAAGTACTCGATGGAAGCAGATAAATACCGTTCAGCCTACATGCCCCCTTCAACTCTTGCCATGTCGATGTACTCAGATCCGAAATACATGGATTCCCAATCGAAGAGTTACTTGGAAAGGGGTTATTTGGATTCAACATCGGCCCTAACAAAAGCTTATTTCGAATCTTCTAAAATGTACATGGATGGTAAATACAATCCGGATAGCTCTAGACACTATCCGATTGACATAGGAAAAATGTATACGGAAACGTCACAGCAGATGGCGGGAAATATGGGGTCCCCTAGGTCTTCAGACTCCCCCGACACTAAACCCAACCAGGAGCGGCAAGATTCAGGATCTACTTCCAGCTCAACAACGACTTCCTCCGCCGGTGCTTCACCAGGAGGTTTACCCAGTTATTATCCGACCAATGGTATGCAGCAGACTGGATCTATGCCCGGATTACTGCCCATGACTCAGTACTCAAGCCAATATCCATCACAAACACCCGGTGGAGAGTTTCGTAGACCGCTAACTGTAATATTTTGACCAGATAGATTGTGAATCTATATAAGGGTATACTTTTTAATCTATGTAAATATTAGATGTATTTAATGATTTAATAAATATCACGTATACATATAATGGGCGACGACACGTTGAATGATACATATAGTGTACTTTGTAGTAGAAGTTTAGATATTAACCGTTATTTTTGTTATTAAACAAGACAATTTCACTGTCTTTCTCTTGTCATTACACGAAAGATTCATGATTTTATATTTGTAATATTTGTTTTTATATTTTACCAAATTAAATTCTGAAAAAAGCTAGCATAAGGTTACAATTCGAAGCAACGACTGTAGGTATAATCTGATCTTACATTTCCAATTGGTATCTAGTAGCGCTTAATCCTTTATTCTCAAGAATGCAAAATTATTATTGCATAGTATTGACTCAAACAAACTTAATGTAGGTAGTCCCAGTGTACATACGTTTTGTATAATAAACAATATTTACTTATATGCGTTCATTTTTTAAACATCCAAAGGATCGAATAATGTGGCAAGCTATCTGATTTTCTTCGTTTAAAAAATGAATAGTAATAATTATGATTAGACGATTTTAACATTGTATAAATGTATATATTTCTTATATTACTATATACATACGTATTATATAAATATCTCTTTGTTTAACTTGTGACATATTTCTTGTTGGATTTAGTTAAATTTATTTGTTATATTACATATCGCAGACGTATAATAGGAAATGTGATTTCTTTTTATGAAATATACTTACGTCATTTAGTTGTAATAGTTTAGGACGAAGCAAGGAGGACCACGCGATTTCTTTAATGCAATAATTTCACAAATTTTAGATGTCAGAAGTAAATTTTTTATTATGCTCACGAACATTCCCCGTAAAATTTCGTTCCTATTACATTAATAGTGTATTTTCCCCATGGTATCCATATGAACTAATGCATTTACTGTAATAATAATGGTATTAACACGCCAACAATGTAATACTTATATCGATTAGAAATATTGTAAAAAATGTTATGTAAAGTTATGAAAAACGTACGAGTAAAATAGAATGTGATTGTTTTGAAATGGTTGTTTTATTTTGTATATCTTCCAGTAAAAATGTCATAAATGTAGAGGGTGAAATTTATAGCTGCATTATGACTGTAACTTTATTACAGCCACTGCATCATTTTACTACTTATATCTAATCATTCCAAATGTTATGTCGACAAAAAAATTAAGACACATTGCGACATGCAAGCAAATAAATGGTAGTTCTTGTAACTGTTAATTTTGATAATTGCCATAATAAAAGATTGCACAAACTAAAAAGAAATGCTTTGGCATAAACACTGAAAACACCTCATTCAAATTTAGAAAGCACAAAATAAGATTTGAATCGTGTTCTATAGAAAATTGCCGGAAAAATATGTTGATATTTTTATAAAATTACATACGTTTATGAAAAAACATCTAAACGAAGCTAAACAACCGTTTTAGTATAGGACAAAATGAGTATTTCTTGACCCGTATTCAGATAGTTAGGTAAAGTCAACCTTTTTTACTTTTTTTCCATTTCTATGAGAATTTTAAAAAAGTTTTTAAATAGGTATTATATCATTCTATCTAACCCGGCTATTAAGGAAAACAGACGTTTTCATGTGAACACTTTACTATTTTATGAAGAGAAAAAATCTATGGGAAAAAGCTACCTGCATAAAGTGCATTATCCACTTTTTCGCACATCTAACCCATGTCAAACTTTGAGCCATTATTTTCTAAAATTAAGTGGTATACAGACTAAGTTACATACATGTATATTTATTTTTCTCTAGAATTCAATACGACCACCGCTTGCATAAAAAACAGCAATTAGCCACGCAATAAGAACTGAATTGAGGTTACCATTAGCGAAAATTTACATTTGCTCTTAAGTGATTTTAGAACCATAACATGATGTGGCGTTTACTTCTTTCGAACACAAATATAATTCACTTAGTACGTAAATACCCTAATCTGGGTCCCGAGTCACTTCCTCAGTCAAGACAATGAGACAGCCGACACTCTTGCAAAATAGGGTGCCAAGGGGTGCATCCAGGGTCCAGAACCGGCAATTGGCATATCAACTTCGATAGCCAAACAACAAATTTGTTTCTGGTTAAAACAGGAAATACCCCAATTTGGGAGCAATTCTCCTGGTTTGCTACATGCGAAAGAGTGCATCTCACCCAATCACGTCAGAACTGGAGAATTACTAAAACTTGACCCTAAAAGGGCCAAAATAATTACTTCGGTGTTTAGAGGTCACTGCAGACTCAGAAAACACCTGCACAGAATCAGGTTATCGGAATCGAATGCCGGCTGAGGACGAAGAAAGAGTAGAGCACGTTACGTGCCACTGTCCTGCGGCCATCCGAACAGGTACTCCATCTTTGGGAAGGAAATTACTTCCCTAGCTGACCTGAAAAATTCCTCATTGAACAAGATTTTTAGCCACCTCAAGGGCCTGGACTTGTGTGATGAACTCTACGATGGCATCCGCTCTACAATAGGAGCTAATGGCCGAAGTAGAAGGGACGATTAGTCGAACCAGGCGGATGACATCGCTACATCAAGTAAAGTACGTAAGTAGTACGTAAATGCATAATAAACATAAGATAACGAAACACAATGTGTGAACAGATTATTACGATTGTTTGATGCTAAAATTATCATTGATGAATAACTAAATTTCATAAAATATACGAATATGTAAGTAATAGTATAGCATTTAGGATAAACATTTTAAAATAAGAAACCAAACCCAGAAATACATCTACTATACGCTGGTTGTAAAAAGTCTGTGATTGGTTTGTGGTACACTAAACTATGGGGAGTGCTAGAAAAATAGAATCACAAACATCAGACTAATAAAGGCAATGAAGACTATGTATACGAATAGATACTAAAAGGATTCGCCGCCAACAAAGGTGCAATCAGGAATGCTGTATTTCGCCAACCCTGTTCAATATATACTTAGAGCAGGCGCTGAAACTGTGAAAAAGAAAATTTTGAAATATGGGAACAACCCTAACGAATAACTCCCTGTATACCTTATGCTTTGTGGATGATCAAGTTGGTTTGGCCCAAGTCTGCGAAGACCTAGAGTACATGATTCGTAAGCTTATCTAATACTACAAGAACTGGGGTCTAGAGATTAACATGGACAAAACAGAATACGTGTGCGTCGACGGAAAACCTCATTCCGCAGGATAGGCGATCCACACGCCGTCGTAAATCGTATAAATATTTGAACCTAGCAATAACAACCAATGGAACTCTAGGTAAGGCAATAATATATCGGAACATCTAAGTAAGAAGAGCAATGGCGATGTTGATCAGAAAAAAATGAGACAAGCTACCGAAATGGGCATCTGGCGCCACGGACACATCGTGGAAAGATATAACCAAATCAGAACGATAATGGCAGTACCCAACACAATAGTTGGCGAAATCAAAACCAAACAATTAATATGGTATGACCACTTGAGACGTATGACTGGTGACCAGTTCCTCGAGCAACTATTTAATTGGACACCTGATGGAAGAAGTAAACTAGAAAACAACGAAAAAGCTAAAGTAAGGGTATAAACAATTCTTTACGTCTACCCTAATGAAAGAACTGGGAGATAGAGAGGAGTGCAGACTGGGGATCGTAAGACGTCGTAGAACGTTATTACAGTAAAAAGGATTTTCTTCATAGTACCTATACAAATAGTAGGTTCCATGTTAAATAATTGAAATATTAAATGAAATTTAAAGGAAAATAGCTGAGAAAACATCACTGGTAAGTATTCGAAACGCGAAATGGAACTAATTTCAATAAAAAAGAATCCAATTCTATAACCACAATCTTTCATCTTTAACGTATTACATTTTCAATTACAATCGCTATTATGTACACTGACATGATTGAACCCTTTCAATCATCACGTGGCAGTAGAACGCGACATTCTTCTTCTTCTAAAGTCTAGCCGTACCCGGTTGACGAGTTCTTGATTCGACGCCACGCTATGTTTACATTAAATGTATCTAATACGTGGGTGCCCATGGGAAAGTACAGATAACGCGTCGTGTTAGTTTGGTATTCAAGTTCCTTTCTCGCCAATTCGTCACACCATCACCTATTATGATTTATAGCCTATTTAATAGTTTATTGTAAGGGCGTCGTTTCTTCTCGCAGTGTCCGTGACTAGTAGGAGTGCCAGTTTTGCGTAAGTGGAAAATAAACGTTTTCTGTCGTTGCTTTGGAGTCCTATTCACTATCACGTTGATTATACAAGGCAAAATTAAAACCGGGTGTGCATTTAAATACGATATAATTATGTAAAGATCAAAAATATGAATTCGAGAGAAAACGCTTCAACGTTTCATTCAACTTCACTTAAAAGCTTGGTTATATTTCATATAAGTGATCTTTTAGATGTTTTATTTAGACATAAATACAGTAGCGTAGGTGCTTCATAGACGGGCTTTCCAATTATCTGAAGACAAATCTTAGTAGGATTACTTTGAAGACTTCAAAAACTTGTTTACAAAGGCCCCGCATTTATAAAAGAAATAATAATAAAGCGGGCCCGTTTCTTTTTTTATATACCAAAATTCACCTGTACATTTCTACACAACACACATCATTCATTATTAGCCGAAATCAAACGCACGTTCTTCTGTAATCTCCGACCGAGACACTGATAAGATCCCTCAAAAATTTAATAACGATTTAAATGATGCTAGGAGTAGAGAAAAACGCCTTTACAATGCCATTCGAACAAAAGACGCACATTCGAGGGTTTATGATGTATCCAATTTGGTTACTTTTCCTTGACTTTTCTTCAACGCTGATGATATAATCATCGTATTTCGACGACTTAATGCTACGTTATTTATTTAATCAAGTGTCAAGTATTAAAACAGACACCTGAATGACTAGTACAACACAACGCCATAACACAATCCGCGTAGGAGCGTTATTTTTGTTTCAATATTTCAGGTGATAGAGAAAGAGAGGTCGAGTCGTTACTGAAAAATGTTAACCGGGAACCCCCTCGCTGTAACGCCCATTATTATCTCTAAAATCCCAACTAACCACCACTCATTCGTTTTAATTGAATATAGTGCCGGAGAAAGAAGTTTCGCCGCACGGAATTACGTATAGAATAAACAGGTTGGGGGATACCGAATCGCTCGATATTTCATTCCCAAGTCAAATTCTTTTCATTGTCAGCTTATCGAGTTATCGCCCCTTATATTATGCTCGGTGTCTAAACAACACTGATTTGTATGGGGTGGTTTTGAATTTGATTCGACAAAGATCTTAATTTATAGTTTGGCCGTAATTCTATTAAATTAGATAATGCGATCTTTGAACCACTCTTCAAACTTGTAATAAGTCAGTTGAACGCTGAAGTGACGAAGGTGCAATTATGGGGGATATAGCTTTTATTTTCAGGGTTCGTGAGCCCTTCGAAGTACTACCCAACGAATTGTTTGAAATGATAGAAATCCACTTGAAAGAATCAACCAGTATGTTAATTCAAAATTGTGTTTGGTTTGTGGTTAGATTACAAACCGAACAAACTTTTCCTTATTGTTAAATACATACTTTTAAAATTAATTTGGGCATTATTATGGCATAACTATATGAATTCAAAAATGATGTACATATTTCAAGTATTAATATACATTTTCAGAGACAAAATGAGCTCCTAATGTTTGTATATACGGGTATGTCAGAAAAGTTAGATGTTGTTATGCTAGACAACACGTGTTTACTATATAAATCATTCCAATATAACGTCTGTAACAAATTCATTTTGATTCAGTTACACCAGTGATAAAAACGTTAAAATTGTGTGTCTGCCCCTCTGGTGGTCCGAGATCCTAACTAAAGAGACTACCGCGCCAAAATTCTATTCATTTCTCTATACAAGCTTTTTTTCGCACAATGTCATTCACAAAATGTGCCAAAAAGTGTATGCATTTTTAAGTAGCACATGTTCTATTTCCAACTATAATTCTGTTCAGAAGTTGAGCGCACAAGTTGCACAAAAAGCACGCATTGGATAGTTTCGATTAACGTATTATTATACTTACAATTGGACTTAACCTTTTTTCTTACCAGACGGAATACAATAAACACACTGTTTGGATTACTCCTGCCGCACAAAATTGTTAAATCAACTTATTTTACAAACACGATAACGCACCAACCAACCTTAACAATAATTTTAATCACGTACTGAGTTCCACAATAGCAACTTACACACTAAAGACTGAAGAAAATCAATTCGCTCTAACATTAATCTAACCTACTCAACAAAAACATAGCCATTAGGAATATAATTGCAATAAAAAGTACAGTCGGCTCTAGGTACATGGCGATAAATCATTTCTAGCTTGACGTGCGTTAACAAAATAATAATTAATTGGGGACACGTCAATCATTACAGACGAAATACACAATAATAATAAGAATCACGATAATGATTAACCAACAAGTAGAAACTAAAAGAACTACTAAGAACTAAAGGAATTGTAAAATAAATTTAAAATACTCTATGCATAGTTCTAGAATTTAACACTCAGAGCCTTTTATTAGATAAAGTTTTGCACTCAGAGCCCTCTATTGGTCGAGTAACCCCTGCTTTATACCAAAGATATACTAGTGCACCCTCCCTGAGTTACACCAATCGTGATTGCAACGAATTGTACGAAATGACGGTTGTCAATTTTTTATTTGAGGTTCTTAACAAAGCTTTCATAAATGCATTACTTCATTTATAAATACTTATAGAATGGAAGTGAATAGGCTGAACTTATTATGAAATATGTTTTATTTTATTAAAATAATGTATCACACTAACAGTATACTTCTTATATGGAAAACCATCTAGTTAATCAAAATAAGTAGAAAATATGGAAGCAAAAAAAAATTTAAACTGTTTGGGAAATAGAATGTATGTTACCAATAGTAAACTAAAATAAATTTAAGTCAATACGAAATTTTAATTTTATTTCCATAACAAAGTAAACAAAAAAATATATGTAGGTACGTACTGACAAACATACTTTTTATATAACATATGCAAAACATAATATATAGTAAAAATATTAAATCTGTGTCTTTGTTCTCGTCATCTGACCCACAATTGACCGTCACAACAAAATTCTTCAACATTTGCTTGACGTACGTAATAACCTTTAATTATTTTTTCTGTATGGTTTATACAATTTTCCCAGATCTCTGGTGCACAGCTGTTCAAACTTTCTTACCACATATCTAGAACTTGTCTATCGCCATACCCATTTCGACCAATATTCTTTTGTGGTAACCTTTAGCATGTGCCCATATCAATTCAATCGCATTGAAATCACAGTGATATGGAGAAATTCGTAAAACTTCATGTCCATGTGCTGGAAATAACTCATCAATAATATAAAGCTTCTCTTTTTTATTTCTTTTAGTGATTTCCAAAAGTTCACCTTTATCCATAGCATTTTCGTGGCAAATGTTATTATTATTTAACCACGCAATAATGTTACCGTTGGACCAACCTTGGTTTGATGACTTCTCAAGTAAAACGCTATGATACGGAGCATCGTCCATTAAAATTATTGACGGCTCTTCTAAATTCAGAATTAGTTTTGTTTTAATCCAGGGGGGTGAAAACGGCGTAATGGAGAAGAATTTAGCCTGAGGGAGAAGTGTATGATTGCAAATGTTTTAAATTATTTTAATAAAACTATGAATGTGAGTGCTGCCCTTCAAGAAGTAAGTAAAGCTTTGGGTTGCTCAGAGTGTATAATATATAATATAAAATATATAATATATAATATAAAACAGGAGCAACATACTGGTTCATTATCAAGTTCAAAAAGCCCCAAGAAAAGGAAAGGCATACAACTAAATGACCGATTACAAACATATGATGAGAACACGTAAGCACCTATTCGATGTAAAGTGAAATTTTTTTTATACAGAATATGCCATTCACATTAAATGGAATTCTTGCTCCCTCACTTCAGTCAACTTTACATAGATTGTTACACGATATGGATTTCGAATTAAAAAAAGTAGGACGTAAAAGTATACTCATCGAACGAGACGACATTATTCGGTGGAGGCACAAATACTTACGAGAGGTCAAGAAATTTAGAGAAGAAGGTAGAATTTAGTTCTTGCTATTTGATATTTCTGTAACTTTAATTAATTCAGGTCTAACTATAATATATACTGATGAATCATGGGTAAATACAGGGCATGCAGTCAATAAAACTTGGACAGACACTACAATACAAAATAGTTTTTATCCAAGGATTAAGTACTGGTTTGAAATCCCCAACTGGGCTTAGACCTCGTTTTGCATTAATTCATGCTGGTGATGATAAAGGATTTGTACCTGGTGCTGAATATACATTTCTCTGGAAGAAAAACACTGCTGATGTTCGTCATGAGATGGATTCAGATACATACGAGGGTTGATTTATTAAGAAATTGCTTCCAAATATACCGCAGATATTTGGAAGCATATTCAAGAACAATCACTGACTTCAGTGATTGTTCTTGAATATGCTTCCTATCACTGCAGAAAATTAGAAAAAATTCCAACGGCAGCATGGAGGAAAACCAATATCATTGATTGGCTCCGTGAAAAACAAATACCAACCACTGACGATAAGCTCAAAAGGGACTTGCTGTTTTGCCTGCGTCAAATGAAACCGCAATATGATAAGAGAAGGATTGACGAACTTGCAAAAAAATAGGTCACGAAGTTCTTCGATTACCACCTTATCACTGCGAGTTAAATCCCATTGAAATGGTATGGGCACAAGTTAAAAACTGTACAAAAATTAATAATACCACAATTAAGGTAAAAGATATGAAGGAATTAATTCGAAGAGTATACAGCACTGTAGCAGTTGATATTTGGCAAAATTGCATCAAACATGTAAAAAATATTCAAAAGTAAGTGTGGATAGTGGATAACTGGCAAGATGACATTGAATAATTTATTATTCATGTAACAGATTCGTCATCATCTGAAGACATACGTGTGTGTAATTGCTGTCCGTTTCTTAAATATTATTGTATTATATGGGGATTTGTATGATTCCTGCTATTTTTGTTACAAAAGTGGAAACTATTATT
>JARFOC010000636.1:477438-496951 GCA_031763485.1 Osmoderma eremita
AAAAATTATGTTTTTTTATATTTCACTGTTTTCCTCAAAATATGCATTTTAACTGTCAGAAACCCAAATAATGGAACAGGAAGTAATAATGTACCGCTGATTCGACGATTTGGCAACAGTGTATCGAATCCTCAAGCTCTGTACTGCATTCGGAGGTTGAGGCGATAATAATAATAATGCGTGGTAAATGCTTAAAAATCAATAAGCTTGACTATTCCTTGGTCGACAAACCTTACAAGCCAGAATTTATTCAAAAAAAATTCTTATATAGGATATCAACTGGATACTGCGCATTAATGGTGAAGATATTTTCACCGCGATTGTATAACGTGTGCGTATATAATGCAGCCACCATTCGGCTCGTGCAAAGTGGCCTTTTACCACCTGGGGCCCTCGGCAACTACTCCAGAGGCTACAATTACAGCAGACAATGGGCGAGTGTAGAGTCATCGAGTGGCGGTGATTCTGGATTCAATTGATCCGGAATTGGTCCCAGTATGGGGTGTATTGTCCTTGCTGCAGCTACCGAGGTCTCCTTATATATATCCAGAATAGATTAAAGTAAGCACCTTATCCTTTCATACTCAATATCGCGTTTATACCGAACATTAAAACGAATCGTATCCACAATACATTGTATGTGTTACGAAAACGTTATATTAGTTGAATCTTATATCTTATGGAACTCTTCATTTATGCATCTGACAACAATTAAAAGTGCTCATAATTATTCTATAAAATAATTCTTTTACTCTTTAAATCTATTACCAATAGATTACATGTTCTAATTAAAAACAATACAAATATTCGACAAGAACTTAGCAATTGTGTTAGCTCAACAAAAATTAAAAAAAAAACATTGTGGTGTTTTTATACATGAAAAATTACTTTAAATAATGAAGGTTGTTGATAATAAATAATGTAACTGACTCTATTGTTATACACGATTGTTATTGCAAAACAAATACTCTTCACTTGTTATAGGCTTGCCATACACATTTGTTACAGATCATGAGAACAATATAAACAAGGTATGAATATCTCGGAACAATAATCTTATATCCTATTCTATTGTTACTTTTATTGTAATTAAGTTTGTTCCTCTAAAAAGGACGGGATTAAGGCCTTCGTAGTGCACAATACCTTATACTCTTGCGTTACTTTACTCAAACTGTTGTTGACGTAACCAATACCCACTTTTGTTTTGACATCTTTTTCGTTCAAGTATAACGGTACACTATGAATGTGTAAACAAAATATTCTACGATCCTGTTGTAAGCTCATATGAAAACAGAAACTTTCAATACAACTGCTGCTATTCTACAGGTGACCAATGCAGTTCACCGGGGAGCTTCTAAAAGGTTGATCGAATACGTGTCTGGTCGATAACGGTGACTATGCAATCGTAACAATATCTACGTGTGAGTCGAAATGACTTGGCACTCTTTTAATACCGACTCGTGAAGAAAATAATAGGATTTTTTTAACGTCGTAAATTGTTAAGTTGCAGTTTCTAAAGTTATTGGTTGCGTCTTTCATTCTCAATGTAGAAACATTGCCAAAAGGTATGGCAATCTCCCTTTTTAATAATACTAATAAAAATTAGTCACTTGCCTTCAAATAAACTAAAGTTGCAGTGACATTAAATAGGAACAATACAAGCGACACTTCTCTTCTAAAATGATGAAATGAGATGTCAACTTATTCATGTTGTGTACACACATAGTCCTTTTATTTTATTGTAGAGACAAGTCGATTTATTTTGTTTAAAAGCACTTCCATTATTAAGTATTTACTTTTAACCTTTTGCTAACATTGCTTGGGAGCATAGGGTAAATGTAATATTATCAATTTAAGGATATGTTTGCGAAGCGTTGATGCATTCTTATTACTATCATACTTTTTATGTTATACAGGATTACCTCCGAATGGCACTTTAGCAATATTAGGCAGATAAATATGTATAAACGTCCAACCAAATATTATATTAATATATAATATTTGGTTATTTCCGTAGCTGAAACGCAGATGTCGCCAATAGTCATTTTTCAGGTGACCAAACAAATACAAGTAGACAACACCAATATATCGGTAGTGTTTGTTATTGGTCTGGTCGCCTAAAACAAGATTATTGTGACATCTGCGTTTGCAGTTCCTGAAAGATTTCCAACTTTTCAATGCCGGATAATATTTAACGCCAACTTATATCTTTGCTTATCCTATGTTGTACAAAAAAAATTCTGAGTTCAAGTTCAAGGACGTACATGTAAAAAATAAATAAAATTCCAGGACTTATATGGTATGAATAGTCAATGGAACTGTTTACTTACCCAAGATCGGAACAGAGATAAGATGTAAAAACAATTGTTCGCGTTCTCTCTGCTCAAGGGTAAAGATACAGTTAAGGGGGGAAGTTTCTGAGCGTAAATGTCAAAATGCATATAAAATAATATTTGAAACCTTGTACAATATGTTTCTTTCTTTTTTTTTGCAATTTGTGGTGGTCCTGACCGATGAAGGCAAAACCGAAAAAAAAAGTTTCTAAAAGGTCTTCGAAATGCCCACCATGAGCTCCAATACAGGCAGCAATTCGAATGCGAATGCTTGAGATGCAACCAAAATGGGTTTCAATGTCAGAGCGATCGTACACTAAACTCTTCATGTACCCCATAAAAAAAATCTAACGGATTTAAATCGGGGCCACGAGAAAAAGTAAATACAATAATGCAATGTCGTTGTGGAAACACATGTGGTCTAAGTAGTTCGTCGCCTAATAACCCTGCCCAAGCATTGACGGATATAGTAATATGCAAGGAGCTTTGGTGTATATTGTGGCGGTTTTAGTCTGTTTAGTGGCGAATACTACGATAGTTAAATACCATCTCTGGTAAACGTAGATTCGTCGGTAAAGGGAATTGCTGACGCGAGATTTTCGCAGCGCTGAAACCACTCGCAGAAGAAAATCCGTGGGCAAAAATCCAATTTTATTCACCTTTACATTTTCTACATATGATATGGATGAAGTAGATTACTTTTTAAAATGTTATGCACCGTAATTTGATACACTTTACTTCTCCCGCAATGGTTCTCGTACTTATGCCGGAATCTACTGCCAAGATGTTTAAAATATTCTTTTCTGCGTGTTGCACACTGCGATGTTTGACGGCCACGACCTTCAAAACGTGGAATTACTGATCCTGTTTCTGGAAGTGGATACGCAAGTCGTACAATTCTCTCGGCCGAAAGATGACGCCGATTCGGAAAACGTTCAGCGTATAAATATTTTGCACCAAAACTATTTGGTGCTGTGTAGCCCTAAATTAAAATCATATCAGTGTATTCGGTATTCATATAGGCTGTCATTACGAACTCACGTATCCACACAGCGACAGCCGCGCTAATACTAACTATAAACCACGCGATGTCGACCGGTGATTCCCATATGTTGATTGAGACAGGGCCGAACTCGATTAAGAAAAATCTTTCAAATCTGTTTTTATTTCAAACTATACAGAATTCAGCGTGTATAACTTGAAGAAGTTATGTTAGAAATTTTGTAGAAAGGTGACAAATTAACTTTCGATATTTTGTTACTTACTGAAGAATCTATCTTTAGTTCAATTAAAGCTATGTGCTACAAAAATAGTTATGTCGATACTTGTTCATAACACTATTTACAATGGGAACTCTGTTTTAAAATATTTTCAATTGTGTGTAGCCCTATCCACTACCTTCCTTTCCTTGCTTTATTTGTTGTAAACATTATATTTTCACATCTTTTCAGTCTACAACTCTTATATCCGTAATTGATAACTCAATATTTCTACTAAATATAAATACGTCTTGATTTACGACTTGCAATTTATACAAGGAGAACGATATAAACGGAATATAACTTTAGCAAATAGAGCTCGTTGATTTTGATATCAAACATTCTAGTAAGATCAAGTGATATCCGTTAGCTAGGCATTAACTTCTTGAGAGAACTTAATTGAGAGAAATTCAATATACCTGACATAAAATAATATGCATGGCTTGTGCAATTACAAAACTGATAGCTCTTATTTTAACCTGGGCTTTTATTGGAATAAACACTAAAGCTTTGCATATTTTAAAGCTTTAGCTGACTGACCTCGCTATATGCGTATGCTATAACACTGACAAGCAGTTTAGAGTAACACAAAATATTGCAGTAGACTCTCTTTTTTACTATAAGTCGCACATAATGTCCATAAAACCTATATTCGTGTGGGTGTACGGATATGCACACAGTGTTTGTATTGGTTAGAGGAAACCTGTGTGTTGGTAAACCTCGCAAACAGCACGGTCAAGGTCATGTGCGTTCACATCGATGATACAGTGCGATACGTAAATGACTAATTTATACGATTGTCTAAGTAGAGTATATACTGCCAAAAACACATATTAAAGCTACAGCTAACAGCAATTAATAGATATGACGAGTTTAAGATCAGATTTAAAGTTGAGCATGAATAACATAATTTCTACTATTCGTATCACCGTGGAATGCAAGGTTGATAATTTTTGCTTGAGGATGTACTAGCTGGTCATTATTTGTCTTTTAATTCGCGGTATCAAGCCAGCCAAACGACGTATATCCAGAAAGTGAGGCAATAAAATAGTGCGAAATATATTTTAAAAGAAAATTTAGACACATTAAACTATTTTTCTACGTAATTACCACCATTGCTGTGCCACTTGCGGTACCATTTTCTATATCCTCTCTTCGACAGATGCCGCCTGTGATGTCAACCATATTGTAATAGCTTCTTTGACGTAATCGTCTTAAAGGAAAATTTAAAGTGTAAGAGCAGATGAAAATCGCTAGGTGCAAGGTCTGTGCCATAAGAAGCTGATAAAATTTGTCACTGTCAAAACTAAGAAGTTGTTTTATCACGTTTACAATTTGTTGGCGGGTATTGTTCAGAATGAAAACAATACCATAGCTAAGCCTGCTTCGTCGCTTATTGCACGACGCAATTTTCTAGGTGTTGAGCAATAAGAACTACCGGCAATTGTCTCCACTGTGTGCGCTAGTAAAACAGCTGTCCCACCAAACTGTGAACATCATTTTTCGAGCGATTAATAAAAGTTTTGTCTTCGCTAGCGCAGAAGTGTACGTCTGAGAAACCCAAATCTCATCCCTAGTGACTATTCGACTTAAGAGGACATCGCCTTCCACGTGTTATTGAATCAAAACATCAAGTGAACTTGCACGACGGATTAATATGTGTTGCTCCTTAAGAGCTTCGGATATCCAACGAGTACACGGTTTTAGAAAGCTCAGTTCAGTTCGGGCTGCAGGTTTCATATATAGATAACATATTCAATCTTATGTTTTCTCTAATCCTTTCTTTAACATTACGAACCAAATTATTTGTAACCAATGATAGGCGTCCGCTATGTCCTGCATTAAATTGTCTCACCTTCTCACCAGGGTGGTTACAAATAATTTGGTTCGTAATGTTAAAGAAAAGATTAGAGAAAACATAAGATTTAATATGTTATCTATATATGAAACCTGCAGCCCGAACTGAGCTGAGCTTTCTAAAACCGTGTACTCATAGCATTTTGTCGATAAACCTCGTAAATTTGACGGTGATGTTCAGTAGATTGCACATTCCTTGCATTCAGACAACGAAAGACAATTCGAATTTTCAATTTTCCTATACATTTTGAGCACTATGCACTATTGCACTATGAGGCAAACACAATAGACAGTCATATCAAAATGGCGTCAATCTATTCTAAGAGTAAAGTCAGAGATTGGGCCACATATATGAAGGTACTATGTCAGCGCTACAGCGGCGAAAATTGTAAAGGGGTCTTCGTTCTGAATATTCCTGGTATATTCTATTATAACTTGATACATCTGCCTTATATTTGAAATACATTAAAGAAGAAGACAATAAACCCAAAACACGTGATTTCTTGTATCCTATAGACAAAAAAATGACAACATATATTACATTATGAATTTCATGATAGCTGTTTCCTAATTTATTGTCTTTCTTTGATGTTTATTTGTAAGCTACATTAAGCAATTATCAAAGATTTAGTGTTTAACACAGATAATATCATAGGATTTTTAAAATACATAAAGCGACGTCGCCTATATTTTTCAACAGTACAAGTAGGCTACAAGGTTTTGCGAATTCGAAAAGAAACAATTAGTAAAAAAGCTCACATCCAATTAACCAAAAACCGTATTGCGAAGCGGATTGATATTTCATGTTAACTCTTTGTTGCATATTGATCGCTAGGTGCCCCAACAACAAGTTATTAATTTAGAATACATCGTTAAAACTTTTCAGACTTGCGTCGATTGTCAGAGAGAAGCAGTGCTACCTGACTGCCGTTGCTCGCTGCCATTGTGAAGCCCACCATTGTTGCACCGAACAATACATTATGCCGAGTTGTATGCGACACAATTATAATTATGTTTCGGTTTGACTCGCGGAATTATAATTAAAAATAAGAGCAATAATTGAATTATGTTTCGCCTAAATGGCGGGTAACTCTTTAGAACCGCAGCACGCGATGCAACTACGGAATTTTCCGGTTACCGGAGCGCGCGCGCGCACTTCATTTTAAAATTGTTAAGAAATTTCTCTACACTCGTTCAGCCAATTGTGTTTGAGCAACTTGGGTATGTACAAGGGCACGAAGCGGAATTCGCAATTTGATTCATTTGCATTAAAGGCTACAGATTATCTTGAAATACTGAAATGGTCTGATTCTGATTAATTGTGAAAATTTAATTGGTAACCCATGGGCACTTAGAAATTGAAAATTCGAAATCGGAAAACAAGATTACCACATATGCTGAAGGATGTTCTATGATTGGTTCAACAGTTTTTCAAGTGTTTAGGTATAATCGTTGGTTTAACAATTAAATAGCTAAGTGGACACTAACGTTACTTTTGAGGCAATTATTTATATAATGATAGCTAATTGTTAACACACAGTTGATATAGCTGTATATAATTTTAAAAAGTACTATAAGATCTGCATATATTTTAACACTTACGTTTACTGAATTAACATTAATAAATTAAATGTTATTAAAACAAAAATAACACACTCCTAATGTTTCTTTGCGTTTGTATTCTAAATTGCGAATTTCGTACTCGCAGATAATATTTTTGTTTATCCTATGATCAACTGTTATGATCTTATATATGAAATATTTATTGACAATTACTAAGCTGATAGTACATTAGTTACGCATAATTAATAATATCTTAGTTAGGAACTCTTAATATGTCTAACCATGATTTCAGTTATACATTTATATGTCGCTGTCACATTTCTTCTTTACTCCCCTTTTTATTCTTTTACTCTCTTCTTTCTTTTTTTACTTTCCCTTTTTTCCGTTGTCCGTTCTCTAATTTTTCTTCCTTCTCCTTTCTCCTTTTTTTGCTTTTTTCATTCCTACTTATTTTCTGTATGTTCTTCACCCCATCTTTATTCTTATCTCTGTTCTCCTTCATCCTTCTCTTCGTTTAACAAGATATTAATATTGTTATACTTCTTGAATGAACATTGCAAACTCATTGCTGGTATTTAAAAGTACAAAAGTGTTTTACGTTACCGTTTTACGCTTAACTTAATTTTTTTTTCTCTCGGAGCGATCCAATAACTTAAAAATTTAAGTCGGTTAAATGAATTACAATTTCTGTTTGCATACGCAAATGAAAAATATTTTTTACGGATGTGTAAACCAGGTATGATAGCGAGTAGAATAACGATCGCCTAGATTCATCCTCGTGTGCCTTTCCCTGCATGCCTACTACTTTCTCAATACGCGAAAATAGTGCTTATAGCAATCATTTGTATCTATTCTGTAGCAATAAAATTCTTACACTCGTGTGAACATTTTCCTACTTTATTGATTTTGTTATCATATCGAGCATAAATGAACGCGGTAGTTACACACACGTATTGAACATGTGTTCGAATCAGAAACTGTGAAATCGCATAACGAATATGCTTATATCAAAGATATTCATCCTAAACAAAATAATAAGTTGATTCCCATTTTACTGCTGTAAGAAATGTTTAAGTATCAACATACTTAAACATTTCTTACAGCAGTAAAATTGGAATCAACTTATACCTAACAGGGCAGATTACAATTAATTTTCAGATTGTTAATAATACTTCTCCAGTTAACACTTCAAGTATCCACGATAGTTAACAAAATAGATCTTAAAGCGATTAATTACCAAACGACAGCGTCGTAAATAACTGGCGTCACGTCGATTTTCATTCTTCATAAAATAAATTACTTCCGTTATAAATAAACACAATGACGCACGACAATAGAAGCTGTTATACTTGACTCGGATTGAAGCTAACTTGACCCCCGATCGTACACACATACACACAAAGGAGAGAAGAAAATATCAAACCCTTATCCCATATCTCGGGCGAAATTACAAAGTCTGTCGTTGAAAAGGCTACAGGACACGATTTCAAAAGAATAACTGATTGTGAAGGAATAAAGGCACATCTGTGCACAATGTCTGGAGAGTGGAACACATCTGATCTACATTCGTAGCGATCCACGGCTTTCCTTTTTTTAATACACCGACTTCTCTCTTTCTCGATACGTTGGGGAAGCAAATCCCATATATAAAAAGGCCAAATCCATTTCTTGTAGCTAGATCGCTTTCAGATGAGATTGACCAGTGAATAAAAGGTCCATTTGTAATGAACTGAAGCTAACAAAGCTTTACAGAACGTACACAAGTGAGAGACGGGAGAAATAGATTTTGGGTTCTTTTTTCAGGGATCGCGATTACGAAAATAGTCGGGTGACCAACAATGATTTTAAATTAAAATTATATTCCAAAATCAAAACGCAAACGTAAAGCAAAATAAAAATTCTTTTTATAAATTGAACAAATCTCTACGACTGTGAAAGAGATGGATAGACGAATAGACGGATAGACGGATAAACGGATAGACGGATACATGGATAAACGAATGAACGGATATACGGATAGAGGGATAGATGGATAGGGGGATAGATAGATGGAATGTTTATAGCCCAACAGATACATACAAGGTGTGTAAATTAAGCAATGAGACCGATATTTGTTAATATCTTTATTTGAATATAATTACAATTGAATGTTGTCTCCCTCAAAATAACTCCCTTGGGAAGCCACACAGCGTTGGAGACGGTTCCTCCATTCCTCATAGAAGCGCTGGAACTCAGATATTGGAATCGCCTTTAGCCGGTCGGTTACAACCGTTTGAATGTTTTCGAGTGTCCTAAAGTGATGTCGCTTCAGATGAATTTTCAATCTTGGGAAGAGGAAAAAGTCACAAGGACTCAAGTTAGGTGAATAAGGAGGCTGAGGGGCCACAGAATTTTTTTTGCTGGACAAAAAACGGTTTTTGAAATTGCTGTGTGGCAGGGCGCATTGTCATGGCGCAGGATCCAATCGTTCTTGATGTTTCGTCTCACACGCATGACCATTTTTCGGAGTCTTTCGAGAACCTCTCGGTAAAAATGTTGATTAGCTGTCTGACCTTGAAGCACGACCTCTTTGTGAACGATTCCTTGGCTATCAAAGAAACAAATCAGCATGCTCTTCATCTTTGATTTGCTCATTCTTGCTTTCTTGGGCTTTGGAGATCCTGACGTGTGCCATTCCATGCTCTGGCGCTTTGTTTCCGGGTCATACTTGAACACCCAACTCTCATCACCAGTAATGACACGTTCCAAAAAATTTTCATTATTTTCAATCGATTCCAAAAAGTCAAGGCACCACCATTTTCGAGCAGATCTTTCTCATTCCCAATTCATTGGTCAATACTTGATGAACGGTGGTGTGAGACAAATTCAACTGTTCCCCGATCATTCTGACCGTCAACCGACGATCTGAACGCACAAGATCGCGGATTTTGTCGACGTTGCCCTCGGTTCTTGCAGTTGAAGGCCTTCCGCTAATAGGTGAGCGATGACCTAAATGCTCATATTTCTTAAAATCATGTTTTTATTATTCCTCACATAACTCCTTATAAAGAAGAAGGTTTAATTACAAATATTTATTATTTTTAATTAAACCTTGTTTCTTTATATCTTGATACCCCCAACTAAATTCAAATTTTCACACCACTTACAATACGTGAATGTAAAGTAAATTGCATAATCTATTATTTTAAATTCCTATATTTTCGTCCTTTGAATTGCATTTATCTCAGAACTAATAATCTGATGCGGCAGTGATAAGTGATTCTACAAGTTACTTATTAAACGTTAATCCTCAACATTAATCTATTGACTATTAAATACCCACAAATAATCTATTATTTATTGTGCACAGGTGTGTGGCAATTTTCCCTCTTATATACTAGCAAATACCTTTTGAAACGACGGATCGGTTAAATGAGGGAAAAAGGTAGAACCAGCTTGGACTAGATGTTAAATTCCCGGTACTCCAGGATTTCAGTTATAATCGGCAATAACAGGGACGATTAAGATGAATCAGGGAAATATAAAGATAGCAAGGACTGTGGGGCAGCACGATAAGCACACTGTTCGGATTACTCCTCCCGCACAAGTTTTAATTAATTCGGGACGACACGTCTTTCGGGAATACGTGGATTCCCATCATCAAGTCCGGCACCGAATCCGACTTGATGATGGGAATCCACGTATTCCCGAAACACGTGTCGTCCCGAATTAATTAATACTTACTTTACAGGCAAATATACATTTGACAGAACTGCTCGTTACAAGAATTCATGGGGAATAGTTGGATACAGGTTTACTTCCTCAGGAAACGGTAATTCTTCGTAAATGGTGAGTTAATTAAATTAATTTTGGCACTTTATTAATGGAAAACATGTTAATCTGCTGCTCAAATTCATTGATTATTGAAATATGATGATATCTTTTAAGATTTTTCAATATGGATGGCACAAGCCATTTTGTTTTATGTATCTCCTAAGCAATGTGACGTGGTTACTGATGCACGCTATAAGTTTCAATTCTCCTTCGTTTCTTTCTCCACGAGCTTTTATACTGACGCCTAAATTTTTGTTTCAGTTTTACAACCCTGATGAAAATATAATTTATTTAAATAATTAATTGTTTATTTTATTTTTAATTTAAAGTTTAATATTACTATTCTTGTTTCTTGAATTCTTTTGCATCTTTTAATGCTTTTCTTTTCTTTTAAATCTTTTTAGATTGGGCAAATCCTGCAGCTGTCAAATACCAAATGAATTGAAGATTTAATCTATAAATAGTCTATTTATACCTGGAAATCGCGTGAATATGGATTTATAAGGATGACTTCTTTCATCTACCACCTTTTTACCGGGATTTTTCACAATGATTTTTATTTTGAAGTTTCCTATTTTAATCTATTCACTCTAATTGTTCAGTATAAATTAATATTGTTTATAAGCGTTCACTTTCACTACTATTACATATAAATTGTCTATAATAGTAATTGCTACTTCCTTATCATTGCCCAAAAACCCCTGTTAGCAATTACACTTTTGACTTTTTTTTTGTTAAAAAAGAAAAATCTCTCCAGCTACCAACTCTGACTAAATTACTATAATATTAATGTCCGTGTAAGCTAGGAGTATTGCCCCTTTTAATCATTGTTTATTATTAATATAATTTAGCTTGCCTAGTCTGACATATAAATATGTGGTGTTCATAAATGAACGTACACTCCATTACAATACCTTTGTTTCTGATGTAGTCTTTTTCATTTAGTTTATAGAATATAAGTAATTCACAATTGATAAACGTTCTTTCAAAATATTAACGTACCATTTTTGTATTCACGACTGACAAAACATTTGAGGGACTGAAATGGCGCGCGATTCTTATTGAGAGTTTCTTTTCAGATGACTCAATTCGCATTTGTACATTTAAAAAATAATGTCTGCGAACTTATTTTGCAACGCGGGGAGTAATAGACAAGAAAATGTAACTGTTTTAAACTTTCTTTAACGGCCGTATCTATTCTTTACTATTCGATTTTTTATATTTGTGTAATTGTTACTACTAAAGAACTGTAATTTTAAGTAAAAGTTCCTCTTTTACTGTAAACCATTTGCAATAAAGAAGCTTTTAAGTAGATTACGGTTGAATAATTACAGTAAATACATAATGGCAAAATTATCAATAATTTAAAGATACTATCTGAGATTTTGGCTTAAAGACAATTTTGAAATGTGCTGACATTTTGCTCGTAATTTGTTCGAATATTTATTTATATTAGGGAGAATAACTGTACCAATAAAACACGGAAGAAATTATTTATCGCCCTCGCCAGGGGTCATTATACAAACATAATGACATCTAATTCATATTTTCTCTGTCCCCGTACGAAATCTCCACCTCCGTCTCCCCACTGCATTCATTATAACGCCGTACAACATTGTCGACGGCGACACAACGCATATTCGATTGTAATAATGAGCGCTCAGCCACCCCCGAAGTCACGACGCATGGCGGATCGTAGCGTAATACCCTAATAGCAGCAAACATATTGCTTAATTCCACGCTACTTGTGACCGTGAATGCGTCGGGTATGTCAATGAGCCCTTCAAGTATCCGCTAATAGCGATTCCCCCATAAACTTCATATTTAGGAGAGTGATTTATTATATGTACCACAAAAACTGTTATTTCCACTTCCATGGTTTTCAAACAGTTCCACTCTGTATCTTCTCGGCCGTGATTTAGTTGCATTTCATCGAGAATATTGCACTACTAAAGCTCACATATAGACTGATATGCAGCTTTTGTTACCATTATTACCTTATGTATTTCTTTTTTTTATATGTAATAAATTTTATTTTGAGGTCCCGGAAAAAATATAATGTAAACGGGTGCAGAATACAGTTACATTCTTTTTTATTGTTATTAAAGTGTGCATCCCTTAATCCAACCATAAATCTATTACCAACTCCAACATGCAGGGAGCGCCAGATCTGTATTCCGAACTGCTTCCCCGTTGCGGCATTGAGAATGATCAACAAATTCTAATACCGTTGGACATGAAATGAAAACGAAGGCTTCCACGGGCACAGTCAGTGTAAGATGTATTTCTTCCGGGTTTAGACCGTGTCATATTAAACATAGAGGATCTCGACGTTTCGCCCTCAGTCATAAGGGACTTCTTCAGGAGATGAGAGAAGGATGACTTGTTTTGAACTTCCTACTGCTGGTAGGGGTCGAGTTATAAGCATTTGATATTTCAGCATCAGCAAAATCTTATTTTAGCGATTTGGCGCATTTGGCGTTATTCGATTCTCTTCATTCTACGATAAATCGCAAAACTGTCATGATTATTACGTGAACCTACTTGTTTTGAACCTCTTACTGCTTCTAGGAGTCGAGTTATAAGCATTTGACATTTCGGCATAAACAAAATCTTAATTTGACGATTTGGCGCATTTCGCCTTATTTTGTTCATGAAATCTCAAAACCGTGTCATGATTATTACGTGTATTTCGTTTGAACACCTTACTGCTACTGCTACAAGTTCAAAAAAGGAACTCGAAAAGACTTTCGAAAGGTTTGAGAAGGAGAGAGATGCGGGCTGGTGATAAATGAAGAAAAGAGTAAATGCGAACACAAATAGTAAAAGAAAATCAAAATGTAAGGATCAAAACACGAGGTAAGGAGTACACATTTTAAAGAGTTAATGAGTTCGAGTATCTGGGCGTAACAATAACAAACGATGGTAAAGAAGAAAAGGATATTAAAAAAAAGAATTTTAAAAGGTAACAGAGCTCTGAGATCACTAATGAGAACGTTAAAAGCAAGGAATATATCTAGAGCAGCCAAGTATATGAAACAATTATACCAGCAGTAGTGCTAAATGCAGGTGAAACATGGACAAGAAGAAACGAAGCAACAAGAAACGAAATTAGAAGTAATATTGAAGAGCAAGGTATTGAGAAAGACTTTTGGTGGAAACAGACTGGCAGAGGGACTATAGTGAAGAAGGACAAATAGAGAAATAAAGCCCGTGTTTGGAAAGTCAAAAATTACACGGAGAATCCCAGCACAGGCTAGGACACATAATCCGCATGCCGGAACAAAGACTAGTGAAAAGGTTGCTGTATGAAGGAGAAGGAGATAAACAGAAAAGGAAGAAGCCGGGGGCATTGAAGGACGATGAATGTGAGTGCTGCCGTTCAGGAAGCAAATAAAGCTTTGGGTTGCTCAGAGTGTACAATATATAATATAAAACAGGAGCAACAAACTGGTTCATTACCAAGTCCAAAAACCCCCCAGGAAAGGCATGCAACTAAATGACCGATTACAAATATATGATGAGAACACGCAAGCATCTATTCGACGTAAAGTGCATTGTTTCTTGCTCCCTCAATTCAGTCGAGCAACTTTACATAGATTGTTACACGATACGGGTTTCGAATTTAAAAAAGTAGGACCTAAAAGTATACTCATCGAACGAGACGAAATTATTCGGTGGAGACACAAATACCTTCAAGAGATCAATAAATTGAGAGAAGAAGGTGCAATTTAGTGCTATCTGACCTTAATTATTTCAGATCGAATTACAATATATACTGATGAAACATGGGTGAATACAGGGCATGCAGTAAATAAAACTTGGACAGACATTACAATTCAAAATAGTCGACAAGCTTTTATCCAAGGATTAAGTACCTGTTTGAAATCCCCAACTGGGCTTAGACCTCGTTTTGCATTAATTCATCCTGGTGACGATAAAGGATTTGTGCCTGGTGCGGAATATACATTTCTCTGCAAGAAAAACACTGCTGATGTGCATTATGAGATGGATTCGGGCACAAACGAGGACTGGTACTGGTACCGCAGAAGTAAGTGATTGTTCATGATAATGCTTCCTATCACTGCAGAAAATTAGAAAAAATTCCAACGGCAGCATGGAGAAAAAACAATATGATTGATTGGCTTCGTGAGAAACAAATATAATCACTGATGGTATCCTAAAAAGAGACTTGCTGTTTTGCGTGTCACAAATTAAACCGCAGATAAAAGCAGGATTGACGAACTTGCAAAAGAAAAAGGTCATGACGTTCTTCGATTACCACTTTACCACTGCAAGTTAAATCCCATTGAAATGGTATGGGCACAAGTTAAAAACTGCATAAAAATGAATAATACCACATTTAAGGTAAAAGATATGGAGGAATTAATTCGAAGAGCATATAGCACTGTAACAGTTGATAATTCACAAAATTACGTCAAACTTGTAAGAAATATTGAAAAAGAAATGTGGATAGTGGATAATTTGTAAGATGACATTGAAGAATTCATTATTCATATAACAGATTCCTCATCATCTGAAGATCAAACTGGTTCATCGACTGACTAAAAGTTAAAACAAGACACACGTATGTGTGTGTAATTGCTATTCCTTTCTTAAATATTATTGTATTATATGGGGATTTGTATGATGCCTGCTATTTTTGTTACAAAAGTGGAAACTATTATTTGTTAAAGGATTATATATTTTACTATAAATTTAATAAATTGTATAATACCCCAATTCCTAAATAAATGTTTAAAATGTAAATTACGTTAATTTGAGTAATAATAACTAAAATTATGTGCATTTTCACTGATTGTTAAATAAAAAAATTAGGTTTTTTTTTATATGTTACTGTATTCCTCAAAAAAAAAAATTTTAATAATGGAACCGGAAGTAATAATGTACAGCTACTACAACGATTTGGCAACCGTGTATCAAATTGTCATGTGCTTTGTACTGCATTGGGAGGTTGAGACGATCTATACTTCCTTCCATAGAGTTGTCTAAAACATGGATGTGAAAAAACACACCACAAACTCTTGCATATCTTAATCTGGATATACAGAATCCAATTCGTGCAATGCCGGATCCATAGCTGCAAAATGTAATTGATAATTTTATAGAAGAAAGTATTACGGAAGCAGGAGAGCACACGATTTCATTCACAAATTTCCCATATTTCTGGATTACTTTTATGTTAAACATTTAGTGTTACGATAAATAATACAAATTTTTTTATAAAGTTTTAACATTATATTGATCTAAAGCGGCCTGAATAAAAGGAGTTTATAATAAATGAATGTTCAAATTATACTGGGTATATTTTACTAAAGGTACGGAGGCAGAATGTTCTCTCAAGAAAGCAAAATTGCAGTTATTTCGGAGTTATCTGCACCCATAATTTATTAGTCAATATAGAGTATAGGGCAATGCTTAAATAATGATATCGATGGATAACAAGTATTAAAACTACTTTAATGTTTTATTTATTCAGAGCTTTCTTTCCCCGCTGAAAAATACAATGCCGGACGTTCTAGGTCGTTAGCATACTAAGTCAGCCAAATGCCCTATTCTCAATACATCAAACGGAGGGAACGTTTCGAATGAGATTTCGAACTAACGTCTATTGTTGTCATCTTATATTTTATCGGCAACCGACAATGTGGCAAGGAATTCCCATTTCTATGCGAATGTCCTTTCTCTCCTCCTATGTAAATTCTTTTTTCCAAATGTACACTGTAAATATTTCCACCTTTTACGGCCGCGGACAGGGCGATTTAAGAAAAAAAATGTTTACCCAACGGGAAAACGAAATCTTTGATCTTAGTTTATCGCTTTTCGAGAATAGGTCGGCCGAAAGTTTGGCCTTAAAGAGAATACTCGTCAAAATATCTATTAATATTAATACGTGATTAAAAAATTTAAGGTTATTATTAGTTATATTTTCCTGTAGCTATTATATAGATATAAATAAGTCATATTTCGCTCTCATAATTTAAACAAATCTCTGTGGGTAAAACGGTAAGAAAATAATAGCTTAAGTTATCTAATTCCAACTCTTTCCAATTCTTTATTAATAATTGTAATAGAGTATTACAAAAAACGTCAACTGTAAATAAAGCATAAAATATAAGAATCACTACCTTACCCTTACGCCCTAGGCATTAATTGCGAGCAACGGTGTGCTATCAGGTTTTGCTTCAGACTTGGGCAAAGTTCAAAAGAAACCTGAACGATTGGATCCTGCATCATGACAACGCGCCATGTCACACAGCAATTTCCATAAACGGTTTTTGGCCAGTAAAAATATTTTTGTGGCTCCTCAGCCTCCGTATTCACCTGACTTGAGTCCTTGTGACTTTTTCCTCTTCCCAAGATTGAAAATTCATATGAAGGGACATCATTTTGGGACACTCGAAAACATTCAGACGGCTGTAACCGACCAACTAAAGGCGATTCCAATATCCGAGTTCCAGCACTGCTATGAGGAATGGAGGAACCCTCTCCAACGCTGTGTGGCTTCCCAAGGAAGTTATTTTGAGGGAGACAACGTTCAATTGTAATTATATTCAAGTAAAAATATTAAAAAATATTAGTCACATTATTTAATTTACACACCTC
Source organism: Osmoderma eremita (assembly GCA_031763485.1). Taxonomy (NCBI): domain Eukaryota; kingdom Metazoa; phylum Arthropoda; class Insecta; order Coleoptera; family Scarabaeidae; genus Osmoderma; species Osmoderma eremita. Next base: position 494,891 of record JARFOC010000636.1, read on the forward strand.
GTGGGTTATAGATTAGCAGAGGTACTCGCATAGGTACTCATGTTATGGTCTACCATATTCCCAGGCTTTGGTGTAGTTACTTTAAGTAAATTAGGATTCTGCCATAGAAAATAACGTAACGTAACGTGTGTCACAAAATTCTCATTATGTTACTCTTAACACTCATAATATAAGGCTACCTCAAACAAAGTTTTATTTGTTTATTTGCCAAATTATCTGCTCGAGCAAGTATGCGCATGAGCCGTAGATTTCAACTACAAAAATCTTTATTAACGAAAGCGTTCTTCAGGGAATAATGTTATACACCTGAATCCAAATAAGGAAGTATAAATCTCCTTGTGTATTGACAAACCATTAAATTAAAATGTACCAACGACGATGACGTTATACCTTTGGTAGCCCCACGACGCTAGCAACGTTTAACCGCCGCCGTCGTATCGTAAACGAATCACGGGAGAGAGAAAATCGCAAGATTACTTTGCGAACCGACGAAGTATGAAAGTGCATTAAAGAACATTGGCTGCCGGCGTTCGACATAGGAAGTGCCCGGCCACTCATCGCATCCGGCGTCTCTCATTAAATGACTGAAGTGGCAATTAGCTTTTGTAACAAGTGAGCCTGATATGCCAGTTACCTAGGTCTTTTGAAAAAAAAACCCACCGGCTCTCCCTCGGTGTGCTCGTCTTAGCCAAAATTAAATTATCGGTGCCCACTCTTTTCATTGGATTATTACGAGGCACTTTAGAAGAACACATTGATTCAAATCCTTGTTATTGCGGTCGTACAGTAACATATTTTTAATTAGGTGAGGTCTTTAAATATGCTCTTCAAATTCAATATTTACCATTTTAATCATATTATGAACAATATTCGGTATGCGCCAAAATATTCAGTATTGGAATTCGCGCCGTTCTCATGCTCATGTACACTTATCAGCGTATTGTTGTATCAGCGTTATGTGTCCGTTCTTTTTTTTTCAGTGACAATCAGACTGTATTGAAAGCATTGGAGGTGCAAAAATGCCACTCTAAACTGATCTGGAGCTGCAACACTATTCTAAATATAAAGGGGTCGTCCAACAAACTAACCCTAATCTTGGTCTCGAGTCACTCCCGCATTCAAGGCAATGAGGTAGCCGACATCCTTGTAAAAGAGGGTGCTGCGGAATGCTTCCGGATTCCAAAACCGGTAATTGACATATCAACTTCGAGAGCCAAACGACAAATTGGCTTCTGGTTAAAAAATAAAGTACTCCAATTTTGGAGCAATTCTCCTGGTTTGCTACATGCGAAGGAGTGCATGTCACCCAATCATGTCAAAACCCGAGAATTACTAAAACTAGATCGAAAGAGGGTCAAAATAATCACTTCTGTGTTTACAGGTCACTGCAGACTAAGAAAACACTTACACAGAATCGGGTTATCGGAAGAAACCGAATGCCGGCTGTGTATGGAGTAGGAAAAAACAGCAGAGCACGTTATGTGCCACTGCCCTGCGGCCACCCGCATCAAGGGCTCCATCTTTGGAAAAGACATTACTTCCCTAGCTGACCTGAGAAATTCCTCATTGAACAAGATTCTGGGCTACCTCAAGGGCCTGAACTGGTTTGACGAACTCCATGATGGCATCTGCTGTACAATAGGACCTAGTGGCCGAAGTAGAAGGCACGATCAACCAAACCAGGCGGATGACATCCCTACATCAAGTAATCAAGTAAGTATGTGTCCGTAGAAGTGCAAAGAACATTGTGCTGTGAGGTTAGAGTTGAAAATGGGCCTCACGACAGAGGAAAAAGTATTTACTGTGGAGCATTATTTTCGCTCATACGGAAATAGCTCACCAGAATAGGCCGTTAGTTTAGCTGTTTAGCTGTTAGTGGCGGAATAATATGAGAGAAGTCCGAGCTATGCCGGCAAACACCTGTTTAACGCACCACCAGCGAGTATACAAAACATACTTCAGCCTAATTTATTGGCACGTAAACTCAATTTAAGTTAAAAAATACCCCTTACCACCTTGTTGAGTAAAGAACTCTGAATACGCATTTCGGCAACTAAGTTG
>JARFOC010000636.1:497051-507059 GCA_031763485.1 Osmoderma eremita
GACAGAGAAGAGCTGGAAGAAGCGGTTCTCAGGTATCTGCGTGGCTTGGCGGCAGATTTTTTGACTCGGGCATTCAAAAGCTCGTACACTGCATGCAAGAATGCATTGACCTCAGTGGCGACTATGTAGAAAAATAGGTAAAAGTCCGAACTTTCCAAAAATGTACGCGTTCATGGAATTAAACATGTTTTACACTGTGAAAAATAACTGGGAACCTTATTTTACGGACAACCCTCGTATATCTTTGAAATTGTTTTTATAACTGAACAGCAGCTTATTTTTTACGAGACAATATTTTTTAAGAACAAATTAAATGTGTTTGTATATACTTTTTTTTTTGATATAATTTGCAGGCTCAAATAAATATATTTAGATCTAATAAGTAAGTGAGTATGTAGCAATAGTAGCAGTAATTCGATACAGACGGAGCGAATTAAATATCTCTCATTTGTTTATAACATATAAATATTTTTTTAAAAATTTAGAATGCGTGTTGTAATTGTATTTTTCTTTTCAATTTTTTTTATTTTATTTTACTAATATCGGTTATTCAACAGGCCAAGGAAGCCCCAAGAAAGAATGACACCTAATTACAAGTAATTATTTAAATGTAATGTACAAAAACACACAATGAACAACAATTATTAAACAAACAATAAGGGAATGAGGTAATGCCTATGCAATGTATAAGTTATTTCAAGATAGTTATGTAGATATTTGTAACCAATCAAGTGATGTCCATAGTTATAATAAAGTAATGAAGTATATTGAAGCACTGAATAATAGCGTGAGGTTTTAGACTTTTAAAATGTTTGGGATGTTTCAAGTTTTGCGTAAATAATCTCAAGTCATAACGCGAATTGCACACATTGAAAGAGCGTATGCACCTCACCAGTGGAGAATTCAGGGAATAATTTGAATTGCCCGTATGCCCATAGTTCAAATTTATATGTCTTGCAGGATACGTGGGTATATTGGTTATATACCCATGGTTATATATTGGGAATATTGGTTAGAATTTTGCCGAATCGGATCGATAGAGAAGCGAGAGTCTCCGCCAACTATAGAGCGTAGATGCAGGATGAGTCACAAAAAACAATAAAGAAACCAATATGTAATAGCTGTAATCATATACGAACAAAAGTTAGTATTGCATAGGTGATCTATATATAACCGTTCACGAGAAAATTTTTTTTTTCAAATACGGTTGGCTAGCACCGGCTCTGTACACGATGTAAACGTCTGGAGCTACGGCGCCTAATTTTTCATTTTCCTTCAGCTGTTACTGCCGTCAGTGTCATATGGGTGGGTGTATGGAGAGCACGTTGCGTCGTATAAAAATGCATCGCTATGCGTCGCATGAGTTGACGGATATCGTTCTAATTTACGCGAGCGAGAGGAAATACAAACGTGTGCTAAGACGGATGCCGATCGGTTTTCTAATCGACATCTGCCATTGAATACATTGATATTGTGCAAAATTTAAGAGACAGAGGTAACTTCAGATCTAATCGCGAAGGGCACGGTCGTATAAAGTCACAACGAGTATTAGATCCATGCTTGCAACTTCTTCTTTTTTAAAAACTATCGACAAAATCATATTAACAATTTATTTCTTGTACGGCATTCTCATTCATGTGGTATCGTTTATTAAAGAGGGCGTCCGAATCTGGTAAAATTTATAAAAATAGCATAATTACATTTTTTTTACAACTATTCAAGTCGTGCATCTTATCAACGCATTAAGAAAATATCAACTTTATGAGATGCTCTTGAAAACTATGTTCGAATTATAAAAAAGGATATTTTTGTTGATATTTTTGCATGAATGGGCAGTATGTATGATCTTGATTTAGACAGGATTAAAGTTCAGGGAACTTCGCAGATCTCCGCCAAAAAGTCATAGGTGAAGTTCGCCTTTGATGTCGGCATCAACAATACATATAATAATACTTTTACTAATAAAGCACAATCAATGCAGTGTAACATTGCTGTAGGTACACCACATTTAGCAGGTTGTTGCATCAGGCTCGAACTAAATAACTTTTGTACGTCGAAATAATTTTTTTCTTCCAATGAAAAAAAAATACGCTTTTGGTGAATTTATACTTTATCCGTTATATACCTAGCAATACTTTATTATTTTGATTAATCTCTGTATACTGCATTGGCAAATAGGGCGGTTCTTTATACATGTGTTTCACTCCTATTAATAGATTGATTTTCCAACCCAATAAACAGGTCAGTATGGAAATTTAGTAACATCTATGCGGATGACACTGTCATCTACACTGCTGGCAGGATTGAATCACTGGACGCGCCATAGACTGTCTCTGTCGCTGGGTCTCGGCGGGGTCTCAAGTCCAAATGCGTTACAGGTGTCTCTCCACGCGTATGACCCCAGTGATGAAATCTAAGTCGAAAACACCACTGGGGAGCCGACATTTCGAGTCGAGTTTGGGTTACTAATCTGGGATTTTCCTGATGATATCTGGTTAAACTTGAAATTTGCTACTCTTGGCATGAGTGCTTGTATTAGAGATAGGCAAATCTTTGGGGACAGGAGAAGAAGGATTAATCCAAGTTAGTTAGAGAAGGTTTGGTTCATTAGTATGGAATTTAATTTGATATTACGGTACACAGGTATGTTAGTAGTAATTCGCGGTTGGGGGGCCGTTTGAGTTACTAATATGGGAATTTCCTGATGATATCTGGTTAAACTCGGAATTTGGTACGTTTGGAATGAGTGCTTGTATTATCCACATCGACCTTCAACTGATCGAAGCAACTACACCAGGTCGGAACCCGTTTTCGGACTACCCGTCATATATATTGCAGCTAATTTCGGGGCGTATGAACCCCTCTCCACTTTAGAAACAAATTGCTGGTCTAAAAAAGCATCCTCAGGCTGGTCCTGATTTACGATGACTGGGGACACACATGTCATATACAAAACCGAAGGTCCTCGAGGCTCCTCAGAACAAGACGTTAAGGTTGATGACGTTAAAGTTCCTTGGTTTGTTCGGAATGAACAGCTCCATCGTGATCTGCAAATTCCAACATTCAATCAGTTTCCCCACGAAACCCTAAGATCTGCTTGAGCGCGAGCCCAGAACAGAGAAAATTCCTGTGTTCGGGCGAAATTATTCACAATATTAGTTACAAAAAATTATATTTTTGGATTTAATAAATAAATTAATAAAATACCGCTATTTAAAAGTACAATTTGGTTGACTGAATATTTGTTTGCATATTTGTTTCATTCAAGAATTTTTTCTCTGTGTATTCTAATGTAAGTAAATAACCTGTCTTTTACTTTAAACTTATCATTGGGCTGTGTACTACTTCAAATATTGGAAACACAAAGCAAGTTTTATGACGAAAAAAGTGATAATCAATTGAACTAACACAAAGTTTGAAAATAACTTGGTACTTTAATTTAGAAAATATCATTACAAATTATTGGTTTATTATATATGCACACATGTACATATTGTTTCAAATATAAGACTTGGTTGTTTATAGTTATTTTAGAGAGGGTAGTAGTTTGCCTCGTAAATAGTTCTTTCTTTTTGACAAAAAACTTCAAGTAGTAATTACATTCCTAACTTATAATAAAACGTCTTGCAAGCTTCTACTACGGACAATTACTGTCGACGATAACAACTTGTAAAAGTAAAGAGATTAAAGATTTAACGAGCAATAATAAATAGGTATCGGTTGTGGAAGTTCCGTGGAACTTCATTAGCGTTATCTGATAATGACCGTCCATTGACGAGAGAATTCCGTCTTAGGGCACGGCGAATGCAGGTTGTCCGCCATGTTGCAGGCGTGTGTTGTTCCTGGCGGTGTTGTGTAGTCATTCCTTTTTTCTCTCTGCTACACATCTAGCTCCGCGTGAGCGGCCCGCCTCTCGAAATGATTCATGAATACAACTGGAAACATTGTGTGGTGGGGACCAGTAAACGAACTTATACATCGAAAAGCAACAAGACTATACGCATTCCATTGTATTCGTTTTCTTCTTGGTATTTTGTTTGGTTTTACATTATAACATTCCTATTTGCTCTAAGAAGTATCAATTTGATACTGCTTTTTGGCCTTTGTCCTTGTACGGGATCTAGATTATGAGAAAAGAATGGAATCTATACACCTGCTTTATAGTTCCAGGTTTTACGTCGTCTTCTAGACCAATTATGGAACATGTGCTAACGATATATTTCCATAGATTTGCATATTATCTGTGCATTCTCGACTAAAAATAGTCGAGTGGAAAAGCAAAGCACCTTTACTATTTTATAGGTAAGAGTACATAATTTAATGGATTTTTTTATGCTTACAGTGCTAACAGATTCTCTTCTTTCTGTTTATTAATCAATGGAATGCTGCCGTTCCATTAATTACATAATACAACTGCAAATCGCGAATACATTTACATCTTTGGTAAACCACAAAAAAATGTATGTATTTATACAAAATTATTATTCCTGATGTCGTCCAAGAGTATCTTCCCTTCTCACTTTTGTTATATATAAATATTGCATCAATTGTTTGCTTAAAAATTGAAGATCGGAATGATCTTGTAAAAAGTATGGAATAGGATTTGAACCATTTTCCAGCAGTGCTAAAGTCCACGCAACTTATGAAAGAAAAGGGTGTTTTCGGGAACCTTTACGTCCCCACATACAATTTATAAAAGTCTCATTACACAAATCTTATAGTTATACAATCAAATACCAGAAACCTCTAAATTACAACAATTTAAATCATTTAAGTTAAATATTAAAAAATATCTAGGTACTAGCAAAGTGTTATTGCCAATTAATTATAATTATAAATTGTGTACCTATATTTTGGTAAAGGCGGATTTACACCTTGAACTTTGCATGTACACAACCGAAGATCCATCCGCAGTCAAAAGTGTAAATTGTGGTTTCATCCGCATATCATCCGGAGTGAACATTGAAAGTGACAGTGAATAGTGCAAGTCGAATTTCTACTTTGGATGAATCGTTCATCTTGGATTTAAGGACATGTATACACTTTGCATGTCCACAGTAGGTCATTCATCAGGAGTGGTAGTAACAAATATAAAGCAATTTATGTTTTTGGAGTTTTGTATTTATGGCAACAGTTTAAGACAAACGTCATCAAAAAAAAAATTATAAACAACCCTAGCTGTACGAATACAATCTTTGCTATGTATTATTTGCGTTTAATGGTGACGTTTTTTTAAACAAAAACGGAGACTTATACTAGAAGACCAGGTGACGCATGGAACATAAACAATAACAAAATGAAAGATCTATCTATGCCCAGCTATGATATTTCCTTCATTCCTATTTTTCTTTGTTAAATTCGTTAGCTGTCATGGATATTATGAACATTTGTTGCGAATTTGGGTTTGCTATTCAAAATTTAGGAATTTTACATGAATATATATTCGCTCGGGTTAAAGTTAATTCCATTTGTTTTAGGCAGTCGCCTCTTAAATACACTTTATTAATGTAACATATAGTCACACAATGATACACAAAAAGGGGTTTCCAAAAATTTCTGAAATTAATTATTCAAGATGTCAGAAGATGTTACAAAAGAAAAAATAATATATCTTAAGGGCATTTGGCAGATTAAGGATTTGGATACTGAAAAAATTCATGGTCGGTGGTAAATCAGAATTTTAGAGTAAATAAAGTATCTGTGGTAACCAGATGAACAAGAAATAAAAATTTAGTTGTTTTTGTTTCATTGCCGGGTTGGTACCTTTGTCAGTTTGACATACGGCAGTACATACGTATCTAGAATATATATCAAAAAAATGTCAATATAAAATAATTTTGCAATCAGCAATTACATGTTCACCCTTCACCTTATGAAAGAAAATGCATGTTTCCATTATATCAGGGATTAATCGTGTTTAAAATTCATCCAAAGTAGTAATCCAAAGTAGAATCCATTCTACTTTGGTTACTATCACTTTTGATTTTCAATTTGTATGAAATGCTGATGAAAATACGATTTACACTTTTCAGCGCAGATGAATTGTCTGTATGACACATCCAGAGTGAGAAATGGAAATCATGCTTAAATTCACTAGAAGTAAAGAGTGAAGTTGATTGTAACCTATTTTATTGAGAATTTCTCTCTCCTCCATCACTTACTCTTGCAGTCGCTCTAGTTTCTAAACTGTTAAAGTGAATTCAAAATTTGACAGGTGTAAATAGGCTTCCATTCACTTTTGTGTTTGGATTAACAGTGCAGAGTATTGACAATATACCTACATACAAGTGAAAAATATTGTTGAACTACGCAATTTGTATTTGAATGACTCAATTCTTTTTCTCAATGTGTGTATAATAAACACACCCTATTGGAATGCGGTCACGCGGTTGACGATGGGAATCCACGCATTCCGGACGTTAATAAAATTATTGTGAGGTGGTGACGTTTTGATAACCAGTATACTTGTTAGACTCGGAGGAGTTGGTTACATCCTCAAAATCACATATGTAATTCACCATCAGACAATCACTTCCACAATCTTATTGTTAAAAACAAGAAGGGTAGTATTCTGCTATCTGCAAACGCGATTTATAAAAAATAAGTTTCTTCGAGAAATGTTAAACAAAATTTGAGTCGATCTTTAAATAATAAATATTTTACTATAATAGATATTGTTAGTATACAAATACCTGCGAATTTAAAACGGATAGTATGAAACGTCTTACTTTTAAGCTCGCCTTTTGAGCTACAATCAATTATTAAGAGGGTCATATCATCAAAAAAGAAACAACCTACAACTTAAACTTTAAAGTCTTATGGTATGTAAACGCGTCTCACAAACATAACCACCTACATAGATGAGATTTACCATTTTGTAGACAAAGAAATATTAGTTAGGTAAAGTAATAAAAATGTCGGATAAAACAACTTGAGGACTTGAACAAGTTTTTAATTATTTCTGCCGTGTTGATATACATAAACTTATAGGAATGCTCAAGCCATTTCAGCCACACAATTACGAAATTACACACCTTTCTTATTAGAAACTAATTAATTTACCAATAACTCTATATTTTAATAAACAACATAAAGCCGTAAGCAAAAAAGCGCTCAATTTTTAAATGTATTTGAAAGCGTTTTAAGTAATAGAACTCATGAAAAGAGGAAAATACCTATAAATTCTCTACAGCAGATATGTCTCGATTCACTAAGGAAATTGATTTATTTGGATAGATTCTTTTCTAGAAAAGTATACAAAAAAGCTGTCTCCTATACTAATTCCTTCAGTATTTTAGCATTTCCCACAACACCACTAAAAGAAACAGAAATTTTACCCAAAAGGCAACAACAACCGCAAAATTATTTAACGCTGTCAAAAGCACGGATGGTCTTTGTTTCCCCCTACTTGGAATCGCAATGAATATTCCAGCATTTTAACTGCGCTGGACTTTCTTTGAATGAAAGCAAGTTCATTTTGTTACAAGCTGAAAGGATATTTGTGTCTACTTTATTCCAACTCGTTTAAAGCACCCTGTGTTTTCTCAGGGCGTCAAATTATAAACTGGAAAATCAATATTAAAAGCGGACAATATCTTACTCCCTACCCCTATAAAAATGGGGCCAACTTAATAGAACCTACAAAAGAAGATAAATAAATGAATAAGCTACATGTCGGAGTGTGGTCATTGTTAGTCAAACAATAAAAGGCTAGAATTGTATTTATTCAGGTGGCAATGAAAAAAAACCTCTTTTGTGAATAGTCAACAATCAAATCAGCAACGCTTCAAAAGCTTTTCTGCGTTGGCCATTTCGTTTCGATAGTTCTAACGAGTGAACTGTAGGTATCTACAGCGCTGTGTGAGTATTAACAAATCTGACACTCATTAGATGTTTTTCAGGGTACAAAGAGTGTTTTTATAATGTAACGCATAAAAAATTACCATAATAAGAATTTATTTTAGCCTCAAAATAATAATTACATGGTATTGTCAAATAGTAATTGTCACGAATAGTTAAGTAATACAAAAAATACATATTCACAATTAATAAAGGAACATAGGAATAGCCCAGTGGCAAAACTAAAAATTATCGTCAAATGTATAAAGGCCCGTCCACATCTAAAGAACGAGTACAAACGCATGCAAACAATCAATTATTTACGATAAAAACAAAACGAAGAAGGAACACAAATAAGCATCGTGAGCAATGTTGCGCCTCTTATCGGTACTTCAAATGAAGTTATTCCATCGTGTTCATGCTCGTGCACCAAGAACGCTGCCGAGGACGCAGTAGAACGTTTGCCTTTAAACGGTCCAAACCCATGTTGATTCCTGCAGGTTATGTGGTTTTTCAGGTATTTTCTGAAGATGGAGTGACTAAACGACCTAATTTATTGATTTATAAGCCTGTCTGTCAATTTGTTATTTATTTAAGTTCGCCCAAGTTGGTTCACCTTCGTGCGTATTCGTTTTAGTTGGTTTTAACACGTTCCTGCTCGTTCGTTCGTTCGTCATCGTTTGTCAGGTGTTGTTAGACCTTAAAACATGTGTAATATTAAATGATTTTATATTCTTTTTTAAAAATCACTATATGAATTTGAATTTTTAGTTTTGCAGGTAATCTAGTTGAGATTCTCGACAAGGCACTCCAAATATTGTTCTTATATCCCTTTACGGAGTTTAAAAGATTATTGAGATCCACCGAATAACCCCTAAAACATACCTACTGTGCCATATTTTAGTACAAACTCGAAACAAACAGATGGCCTTGAGTACTTCGATAGAACATTGTAAATTGGTAAAATGCGCTGAGGGTACAACAGTTGTAGACAGACGTTCACAAATGTCCTCGGTATGTCAGTATTGCAACCGTTTTTTTCGTATTTCCAACTCGGAACAATTCTATTCTGTGATAGATATTCTTCTATCATCAGCATAGTTAAGTGTTTTGAGTACTAATCGAATCCATTGAGGTGCACCAACATAAAATGCTACTAATTCGATCTGATGTTACAACTTGAACTAATCTGAAACTACTCTGGTAACCTTACAACTTTTCGATGAGTATTCCATGATCGATTATCAACACAGTAGATAATAAATATATATAAATAGTGATAATAGAGCCTGCAACAATCGGCCATACAAATCCTATTCTCAGAAAGTTATTTAATTAATATGGGTATTTCTTGTCCAGTGTATACGCATTGTAAAAACATATAGTAGTAGCATATATGCTGGTATTTTATAAACTATTATGATATATTTCCTAATACATTAATGTACCTACACCTACAACAGACGCATATGTGTACTCCTCACATTGCGATTGCATCGAAATCATTAATCATACTAGTGATTATTAGATTGTTAGATAACACCTTTTTAATTAATTCATTTAAATGAATGAGTCCCTTGCGATGCTCAAGAAAATTAATCAAGCATATTGTTAGTAGATACATTTTTATTCGGACTCATGGCAGTTCTTGGCCACATCACGCATAAAAGTGTTCGCTCAAGTATGATTTCTTGTTAATTAAAATACAGTTAGTTAAATAAATTACACTAATAAATTAATGTTGGCCCTATATGGAGAAATGTCTTCCGTTGCAGACATGAATGGAAATGCTGTTGTTCAAATTAAAACGCTTAATGAAATGTCCACCGCTTATTTAACTTAAATTAAATATTATTAATAAGGCACTTTACAAATGAGATTTTGTTACAATATCTTTAAATATACACATAAATGCACAAAGCTCCAAAGGCCAATACGGTCTAATAGCCAATATAGTGACAAATGGTTATTATTTCATTTCATTTCATTTCATTTATTTGTCCGGAGATCATCATACAATGATATGAGACACGTCAACAATCAAATCTATAACCTATGACAAAAGTCATAAATTGTAACATTGATGAAATATAACAAATTAAACAAATTAAACAAACTAAACTAAACAACAAATTAAAATCAAATGTGTTCAAACGTAACCCCCCGGTC
>JARFOC010000636.1:524158-541392 GCA_031763485.1 Osmoderma eremita
TTGCAAGATGACATTGAAGAATTTATTATTCATGTAACAGATTCGTCACCATCTGAAGATCAAACTGGTTCATCGACCGACTAAAAGTTGAAACAAGACTTATGTGTGTGTAATTGCTATTCCATTCTTAAATATTATTGTCTTATATGGGGATTTGTATGATTCCAGCTATTTTTGTTACAAAAGTGGAAACTATTATTTGTTAAAGGATTATGTAAATGTAAATGTAAATTACATTAATGTTGAGTAATAATAAATAAAATTATGGGCTTTTTCACTTATTTTTAAATAAAAAAAATGTGTTTTTTATATTTCACTGTTTTCCTCAAAATATGCATTTTAACTGTCAAAAACCCAAATAATGGAACTGGAAGTAAAAATGTACAACTGATTCGATAATTTGGCAACCGTGTATCGAATTCTCATAAGGTCTGTACTACATTCGAAGGTTGAGACGATCTATAGTGTATTCACAGAATAAATTTGTCAAATTACATTGTTAACTTTGCTGATTGCTATTAATACAAAAAGTATATTCTTTTTATTTCTTGCCATAAAAAAAGAAATGTGACTGAAACTCGTTCGTTCCGATTAAACATTAAAGTGCCGAGATTATGTGCCCCAAAAGAAATATTTTACACCACAATGAGTCTAATTATATCACCAGAGGGTTTCTGCACAGAGATGGGGTATATAATTTCTCAAAATTTCCAATACAGTATAACATACTGCCAGATTGTTCTTCTTCCACCGGATTCTTGAAACGGCTTAAAACAATAGTGGCCTCGATTACTAGAACTAAATCAGAAATACCATTTAACTATTGAACGACTGAATCCAATTAATTTCTTGCAGATGAATATTAATATGGCAAAATATAATAATACAGTAGAGTAGCACTTTCAAAATTTAATTGAAGAATATTATAGATCCTCGCCTCCACATAATGAATGTGCTGACCGGTAGGTAGGTAGGTACATCGATCATAAAAGTAGAGGTATGTAAATATAACGCCTTGTGACTGGAAAAGAATATATAGGAATTATTCAAGTCCGTCAATAAATTCGCGTATTTAGGATTCGTGTGTATAGCGACGCCCGCTAAATCCTACGAAATGGTATATTGGATCCCGAATCTAACTATGTGAACGTACGAGTCTTTATAAAGAGGCGCCACCATCACAACAACCGCTACTGTACCGTAAACCCAAACCGCCGCCACACAATCTCGGCATCACTATTTCAAGAGTATTTGTCCACACACATATACGTACACACTCTCTTAGCCCCTACGTTATATTTCCTGCTTACCTAGCTTCTTAAAAATCTGTATGAATGAATTTTTTGCGAGTATTACATAACGTTACACAAATTTTAAAAAAACTTTTATTCTTGATACGTTTTACATACGAAAAACAAGACATCTTTACCTGGTTCAAATTCACAAAATATTAGTAACAACGAATATCTTTATTCTTTAAAATTCAAATTTCGCTATAGCGAATGCAACAGAAGCTGCGTCCTAATCAAGTCTTCCGACTTCATAGACTCTGTATAGACAACACTGAGAAAAAGAATTGCTTCATTCAAACAAAAATTGTCGATAATGCATATTCTTCTATATCGTTAATAATAACGGTATTGAAGGAAAATGAATAAGATTGTTATTGCCCAGAGTAGAATGTATCTACCACATAAAAATGAATACACCAATTCAAAAGTCAGAAACTATAGTTTATTGTAATCAGTTAGAAGATATAATAACATATTCCTTTTTCTCAGAACACCATAGATCTATCAAATCCAGTGGTAGCAGCAATAACATATTCATAAAAAGTGGTCCCAAACAGATCTATATCTATTCCCACATTTTGTTTAACATTGTGTTGGGCTGAATACTGGGTGAAGATGGCATCTGTCTATTTTAACTATTATTGTTTAACTTACAACCAAGTATTTGTACTGATGGAAACACATTTTTCAATGTCCTTATGGCGGCCTCCTCGAAGTCCATTTTCATTATGGGTTCCAACCTGGTACATGGTTTTTAATAGCTTAAAATACCTTTGGTATACCTGGCGACTTTTCTTAGGTAAGAAGGCGTACGTTACGAGTATAATGTTGGAAGAAAACTGCCATCGTCTTTCATTTTTAGTATATCTTCTTAGTATATCTACTAATTTCTTGGAGGCTTGACGGTTGTGGAGGCATGTTTAAAGCATTTCTTCGAATACGCTGCATTGTTCGTTTTATTGATGAAAACAATGGCACTTCCGTCACGAACTCGTAACCTTTATTAAACAGTCGATCAAATTCATCTCGGTAGACCTGCGATAACGCCTCCTCGTCTTCTCGAGCCCACTTCTGAGATTACACATTTGGTTTCGCATTTCCATTGCAGCTTGATCTGACTGACAAGCATGTTCAAACACACTTTGTATTTTTCCGTCTTTCCTAGACAAACGGCCTTTACAGTTTCGGCTTCTATCCTTGACACAGGCCTAATTTTTGATTCCATTCTTCGGTGTTCTATGCGCATCGATGTTCCACATTTTGTTTAAGATTGTGTTGGGCTGATACTGCGTGAAGAAGACAACAGCACGACCCGAAGCAGACACAGCAAACAGTTAAAACTGGAGTTTACCTGGTAGCATTGAGGATGTTGACTATGCTGAGAGCATCTGTCTATTTTGCAGTAAACAAAATGTATGCGAATAGGAAATATTAACAACAGCCCCTTTCAAATCAAAAAGTGCAAAAAAATTGTCAATGTATTCAATCTTGGTCACAAAACAGAGTGACTCTTTAATGTCCCCCGGCGAACTGTTAAGGCTAATTATGCTTTTGGTATGCCCCTGCCTGTTTGAAATTCGAACACAGTTATCAAACAAACAAAAACTTTGCCCCGCCACTTGCAAAATAAAAATTAAAAAGACAATACTATATTCTCTCAGATTTTCATGTGGCTGTCTATGCGATAGAATGAAGATGCAAAAACAGCTCCTGTAATGCATACCAAATGTTATATTATGAAAATTATTGTCAAGCAATTTTTTTAGTGAAAATTATTTAACTCATAATAATAATGAAAATTATGGGATATGCATCTATTTTGTAAGAATTACTTTTTTACTATTTTACTTAGCTACTTTGAATTTATGTACTACGATTATCTTCATACACCTTGCTGTACATTGTGGGTTGTATTTAACGCTTTGTAATTACTGGCAGTAATTTACAATTAGATTCCTAAAATCATCGTTAGCAATTTCTTTTTGAATAAATAGTTGATTTGAGTTTTCTGAAATACTTTGAAACTTGTGGAAAGCATGAAAATAAATTCCAAATTGCTGCCCTATTTTTTTCTACTGCTACAAACGTACTCAATGCTCCTCTATTCCTCCCTCCGAGTAGTGAGAATGTTTTGTACATGAGTTTACTAGCCCCGTAATTTTATCCTAACAAAAACGAAAACTGTGAATTATATCTATTATCTACAATAAAGCAAGTATTCTATTTCTATACGACTAGAACTTGAACACATTTATTAGAGGGGCATGAGGATTCACCCTCTCGCACATAAGCTTGTCTATATGAAATACACCCTTTACCGGCCTTCGCTATTAAATAGGCATTCAGCACACAATGTCGGCTGATTGGTGAGACAATCGAAGGTTTTTGGGATGTCAATTTGTTTTTGTATCGCGTACAATACAGGAGGCTGCGACAAACACTACCGCCCTCTGCCGTCAATTTGGAACCATTCAATTGGACCAACATGAGTGGAATTTTGATTTCAGATTATTTATCATAAATATCAAGTTATTGCGTTTATGCGAACTGAATAGCTAACAATGCACGGCAATGTTACCCAACTGTTTCGGCGATTATTAGAGTGTGAATAACCATTTTTTTCGATTTTAATGTATTATCTCCAGATATTACGACACATTGAAAACAAAAATAAATTCTAGAACAGCCAAGTAGCTTGGCGGAGTCATTTTTTTCTTTCACAATTCATTCAAAATTGGTTTTAACGTTAAATTATTGCTATATAGAAAGGGTCACAAATAAACCTAACTATATACTATATTAATAAGATAACAACTAAACTAAACAATTAAAATAAAAAGCCACGATAACCTAATACCCTTATAAACGTATTTTACTTTAGCAACATTTTTTTTTCTTTATACACTTCAATTTTAACTCAAAATTTCTTTTCACTAAAATGACAAAACGTCAACAAATGGCAGCTATTAGCAAATCAAGCTTGAAAGAACATATCTGCCGGTCTGCCAAAGAAAAGCGTATCACTTCCATATATAGAAATAACCTTCCAATTGTCATATTGGCATACACCTGTTTCTTACATTAGCGCCATCATCAGCACTGAATGACCGCTAATATTATATAAAGTTCACGAACTGGAGGTGTAAAGAATAAAGTATTATAACTAATTATTACTGTCAATAAACCAATATGAAATTAAGTAATTACTTGGAATATTAAATAATACCTAAGATATTTCCTTTTAAGATAACAAAAATCAAATCATTGCAATGTGTTTCAATCATTCATCATTCATTCTTTCATTCATTCATTATCAACTTTGATGCTGAGTATAGGTAAATGTATTCAAATACTTTTCGTAATGTTCTAATACAAGTTTACTTCATAATTATGCAAATATAAATATTATTCTCTTGTCTCATCGGAATGATGGCATGATACACATAGATTTGTGGAGGTGTTAACGATACCAAATTTAAAAGAAAAAGTTATTTCCAACTTGCTTAAGTATAAAAGTACATCGAAGGAGCCTCAAAATGAACTATTAGAATTTTGACTCAATCTGAGTCTCTAGTTTGATTTCCTGGATGGTTGATAACATATGTACTCGTACACTACTGTATGTGTAAATTACTATTTCTTCCGAGTAAGTTTCAAAGACATTGTCTTTCTGAACAAACTTAGGAAGTATAGAAATATGTGTAGGCAATTATAAATAAATATCACAACAGAGTGATAAAAGGGAAAATGCAATATACTTCATTCGCCAGCGATGTTACACCATTTGTTCCGGAAGATGCTCACAATCCAGCGCTCTCCGTGGATCTTCTATTCTGTTTCATGGTCATGCCAGCTAGTTTTCCTAAAAATGGTAACAAGAGATATAATTTTAAAAAGGCAGATTCCGTCAAACTATATACTGAGTTACTCAAGGAGTAACTCGAATGTAGTCGGACTTTTCCGGATGATACCCTTGATGTTAATATAGCAGTGGTTTTGTTTTAAAACAAAATCTTCTCAGTTATAGATTTATATGTTCTATGCAGTTATCAAAGAGCTGAACGCTGCTTTTCCCCTTGGTCCACTGCGTCAATTAAGAAACTAAAATAAATAAAATACTATCGAACAGAATTTCAACGAATTAGACGAGTTGAGAGTGAAACATCTTCAGCTTATTGCGATTACTTAGACTACATTCAAAACAGAATCTGCGATGATCCTCGACAATTTTGGCATTTTATGAGATCTAAGCGTAGTACTTCGAAAATACCTGGCGGAGTTTATCTTGCCGACATGGAGTGTAGTGATCCATAATCCACTGCGTATAGTTTTACTCCTCATTTCTCGGATGACAACTACGATATTCCTAATGTGCCCTAGAACTTTTCATCGTTCTCCATGACAAGAATTAGTGAGCATGTGGTATTGATGCATGTATAGGAAACTGAAGAACAGCTATACACCTAGTCAGACCATCTACAGTAAGACGGCTCCATACTTGGGAGATCCACTTCGACCAACTTAGCAAGTTTATCTCAGGACCTGTGCCAAGTATTAAGTAATAGAATGCAGGTAGATGTCATCTACACTGATTTTTCTTGCGCCTTCGACTCTATTGACCATGTCCGTCTGCTGTCCAAGATGAGTCTGCTTGGGTTCAATAAATCTCTATTGTCACTCATGGATTCTTACCCGAAAAATAGAAGTGCTATTACAATGGCTACAAGTCTGGAGTAGGTATATGCCTCAACCTCTGGAGTTCCGCAACGTTTCAATCTTAAACAGGCGTTATTTAATATATTCATCAATGATTTGCTTACATGAATTAAATTCAACATTCTAGCGTATTTTTATATTAAAATTTATCACACAATTGATGACGACATTGCTTTCATTCAGTCCAATTAGCAGTTGGTTTCAGTTGAGCATGCTGAAGCTTAATATTAATGAATGCTGCTACATATTGTTTACCAGGAAAACTAACAGATCCGGTTTCACCTACTCCATAGATGGCATTCCTGTCGATATGTATACATATAGTATTGATGTACGCGTACAACCTAAATTTTTGAAGTACCTACTTGTCTTTTCAGATGGGCGAATCTTATCCGGTGCGATATTGACTACATGCAACTTCTAGACAGCAACTGCTGTGAATCCTTGGCGGCTATGAGACAAATTACTAGCCCAAAGTTTTTATATAACATCGTTACCAACAATATTTACTTACCTATGTTATTATCAAAAGTAAATTTTCGATTACCAAGACTGTCTGCAAGTTTGATGAAAACTTTTTTCTCTCTCGATACCAACCAACTTGCTTTGGACAACGGCGCTCACTCATTCGCCCATAAATCTAAATTGCGTATGCCAGAGCAATATGCAACAACGCGAAGGCGCGATCGATGACCCAGGTGGATGACATCACTACTCCAAGTAATCCAAGTAAGTAATGCCAGGGTCTCTTTCTATAATGTTTATTTTTGTTGCAATGTAATATTATAACTGGTGACATGTTCTCATACATTGTACTATTTATTATATAGTTTATGCTTGTTTTATATTTATAGTAGATACCTGACGGAGGTAGCTTGTATTATGGATATGTGTATATTATTGTTGATATTCGATTTTTTCTGTAGCGTAATCAATGCATACCAATTAGAATACTAATTTAGAACTTAGTTGTAATGCGGTAGCATCCACAATAAAGACAAATGCAGTATAATAAGCTCAAAACCAGTTAACTATTATTGTACTTCATTGCTTAAGAATATATTATTTATATGTATAAGAAACATTATATTGCGTAATTATCAATACATCCCTACGTTATTTTCTCAACAACATAAATCGAAAATTACATAATACATATTTGTCTTTCACTCAAATAAACTTTATTTATTGGAGCAGTCATACTTTGTCATATTTGAAAAACATATATTCTCAATCAGTAATAAAACCACATTGCATTTTAAGCGCTTAATATTGAATAAGCCATAGAAAGAGTACTATAATAACAAAACAAAACTGTTCATTAAAAATTGTTTTCGAACAACTAACACTAAATCAACACTAACAAACAGGTATACCATTATAAACTATTATTCGAAAACAATTCTTTGACGTGCAAATCGTAAAATAGTTCCGAATGGACTAACTAACAGTCGAAAACGTTTACAGCAATAAAACAAAAATGCCGAATCAGTAAAAATAATCATTAGCAAACAATGTTGCTTGATTGTATATGAATAATTCGATCATTATCCTTTCAGATAACATTAGCTCCATTGTTGGTGGTGTATTGTTGTTTTGGCGGCGGTTCAGAAGATAAAGAACAATTGAAAATTGGTTTGTTTGATGTATGTATCAATGTCTATTGCACGTATATGTAGTAGTTATGTATGCATACACGAATATGTTATCCAGTTTATTTCTGATCGCTATCTATAAAGATATTCTGGTCCCGTTGTAGCTGTACGTCAGGTTTTATTTCATATCCGTAATTGTCTGAAATACCTATATCGCTAATTGTAAGAGGTAATATTTCATTAAGTATCCACATAACCATTCTTGTTTACACATATGTAAGTGGAAGGTTTTTTGTATCAACATCCAAATCGTGGCTACGATGGTAGAAATTTAGTGACAGATTTTTTATTACACTTTCCAGGTAACAGAGGAAATAATTGTTAAAAAGTAAGATTACCAATCTAAACAACAGACTCACATTTGCCACATCAAAATATAAAAGAAATAATATATAAACGTCAAATGAATTTTGTCTGGTTGAGTTAATAAACCACAAACTAAAGAATTTACATCACATTAACCACCGTCCATACAAAATGTGTCAACAATAGTTGAATATTTAACTAGGTATATTAGCTCTTAACCTTACTCTATAAGATTGATTCTACATATATTGTTCATTATGTGCCGTTAATAATAGAATTACTATACAAGGTCTCCCAAATTGAGTGGTCTACTAAAATATTTTAGGGAAGTAAATACACGAAAATTCTGAAAATAAATACACTGCTCTAAAGCAATGTGATCTTTCAGAGTAAATTATTTTCACTTATACATCACTTGCGGTTGACCGGAAGCCGCCATTAACTTTCTTATTTCAAATGAAATGTTAAAATCTTTATTGCAAATTATAATTCTAAACATTATTCTGAAGACAAGATATTAAGGTTACCCTATACCTAAATGTAACCGATTTTGACATCTTTGCATATTTTGTTAGAATTAACCCAATTTTTCGCAATAAGTTTCAACCAAACTAAGTATTTATTGACTTAACACAAAAAATGTGCAAAATGAAGAAAATATGTAGATTATAATTGTTTATTTTTATTAGTGTTGCTTTTTAAGTGATAAAATAGTTAAAAGAACCTGTAGAAAATTTAACATAAAGAATTGTATTGCGAAAAATTGAGTTAATTCTGGCAAAATATGTAATTAAAATGCAGAATTATTAATAACAGGAAAACGAAAAGAAACAGGTATAGCTAATCACTGCAGAACTTGATTCTGTGTATCATGACATAAAAATATAGAGGCTGTTCCATTTAAGAAACTTGAATTTAGAACAGTTAAACATAATTAGGTTCGTCACCGTATTGCGACCAGACTGTAAATTTTTCAGGGATAATTAGGATATGATTTGAAAGCCTGAGCATTACACGTTCAAATGATAAGCAGCTTGAATCTTGAAATTTAAGAGTGTAGTAAGAATTGTCTATTATGGGTTTTTGGAAAGGGGACAAACCATCACTGCTATTTGTGATTGTGAACAGCTTCAGCGAGTTCAAGCAGCACTCATCCAAAAACAGCCTTCTTTGATCAATCAAATGAAAGTAGTATTCTTAGAGGATAACGCCAGGCCCAAAAATTAACGTTACCATCATATTCCCATGACGTTTCGACAAGTGATTACCACTTTCTTTGTCTCTTGACAACTGTATGAAGCATAGATAGTTCAAAACTCAAGTTGATGCAATAAATGCAGTCCGTCAATTTCTTGTTTCAAAATCCATAGAGTTCTACAATACCGGCATACAAAAATTGATGTCACGTTGGCAAAAGGTCATTTAGTGTGATGATAATTACTTCGATGAATAATATTGTATTATTTTTCTTAATAAATATTTATATTTTACTATCAAAAACCGCACGAACTTATTTGGATACCTGATACTTGTTTACCATAACTTTGACCAAATATTATTTTCGTCATATCTATAGCGGCTGGTAAAATTAGTTCGTCTGAAAGAGTATGTGATTTCTACTTTGCCAATAAAGCTCTACACTGAGGGAAATATATATGATCATTTCTACAGTTTTTGAAGTATTAAGGTATATAAACCATTAATTTAAATATTGAATAGGTAAGTTAACCTTGCTTTTGAAACAATCACCTAATGTTGGCTAATTGTGATTAAGAGAATGCAGGAGATATTAGAGGTAATCAACAATTTTTTTTCGTATACACATAAAAATGGTTGCCAGAGCCAATAAGACCTTCTTTTATTGAATAAACTGAAACAGCTTAACGTTTTTATACATCCTAAATGAATATTGCAAACTCATTGCTCATATTTAAAAATTTTAAAAAAGCTGCTAATGTTACCGTTTTACTGTGAACTTAATATTTTTTTCTCCGGGTGGGTGAATGATGGGTTATCGAGTATTTGGCGTTTACTTATCAATATATACTTTGTGCAGGGTTTCTAATATCCTCCAGTTTAATTCATTATTTTTGTTTTAGTTCTACTATTTCAAGCCAGTGTATCCTATTCTTTTTTACATGCGTATTAGCTTATTCTCTTATGTAGGAAGGAAGAGGGGTAGAATTATTCAACCGGTGTTATACCCCGTATGTGGATAATGCAAAAACTTGTATATATCCACATGACGAGCTATTTTAGATTAAAGTTCCTGGCTAATGTATATTGTAATTCCCTAACTTGCCGACATGTCATACTCCGTATGTATATAATGTCATAACGTTCTGACAAATATTTAAATTATAAAAAAATATATATTTTGAGTATTATTAATTAAGATAGGCATATTTTCTTCCTCACGATTTATTGCATTTACTATACACTCAACGTACCTATGTACTTACGTTGTTTAATGTGTATTTATGCCTAAAACGCGAGATTATATAACTTAAACGTTAGTTCTTTTGCATCTATAAAAGTGTACAGTTACTCCCATTTTCACTATTTCAGAATAGAAACTGGCTCAAATAAGAAGTTAATTGACCGGGTATTATGTACATATATAGGTAATAGGACAAAGGACAGATATATTTTACTGTATTTGCCTACACATGTAAATCCCATGCACTTATTTTACCGGATATTACCATGAAAATAATTGGTTTTGTGAAAGATTCGTAGTCATCAGGATATCATCCGGATATATCTAGACCAATAGACAGCTTAAAGGCGGACTTTAAACAATCGATGTAGGAGTGGGGTGAGCATGGCGCCAGCAACAAGTGTCCTGGAATGCAGTTCAAGAATGCGTCGAAAATTGAATGCGCCCCTTATGCCGAAGAGATATGCTTTTTTATTAATATATATTTGTTTTGAAAAAAATATTTGTACCTACAATACAAATTTTAACAATATACTTGGTGGTGATTAGTTTACAATATTTCTTTGTCAATATTTCTTGTTATTATTTTATTGTCATAACAATAAGAAATATTTTCTTGCACCTAAAGTGTCAGATGAAAATATATGAATTATAAATATAAATAAATAAATCTATATAAACTTCTCAAATATTTTATCTGCATATAACAATATTAAAATCGATACAAATTCCCTGAAAAAGAGATCTTTATATGCACAAAAAAATACTTTTAACCATTTTCTACATTTCGCTTCAATTAGTTTTGTAACAAACAATAAATCTATGTATAACTACCCGATTCTGACCGCGCTTGTCCCTGGAAACATTAACAATAATAGTAATTATCACAGGGTCAAATACCACACCATTCGTATCCGACATATAACTATTCCTTATGTCTAAGCGTTTGCCCATTTGTTCGTGTAACTGTAACACGACGCGCATCCTCACGCCCCACGCTTATTCAATGGTGGTGGTACCCTAAATCAGCACGAACAAGAAAACGCACCATCCCAGCATGACGCCAGTTCATCTCAATCGTAACCACGAGTTAGTTGACTATAAAATACATCTCAACACCTACACACAATCAAACCGCTCTATTTCCCGTTTATATTCATATTATAAGAATATATGCGTAAGCAAAGGTTTTGAGTTACCGGTTACTGTTATTGTCGCTTCTTGTTGATATAACAAAATTCACTTTCCCATTTTTTTTTAAATCTAATCTGAAACTTCGATCCATGTGATATTTCTTACACTGGACACTTTCGCATTTTCCATTATCATGTCCTCGCCGAAAACAGTGCATCACAACCATGAGCATATCAAGAGACCGATGAATGCCTTCATGGTGTGGTCGAGAGGACAGAGACGAAAGATGGCACAAGAAAACCCAAAAATGCATAATTCTGAAATATCCAAGCGTCTTGGCGCTGAATGGAAACTATTAAGCGAATCTGAAAAACGACCCTTCATAGACGAGGCTAAGCGACTAAGGTTGGTACATCTTTAGTTTGTTTGTGCTGTTGTCATGTTATGTCACAATTGCGATTATAGATTCTAACAACATATAATAATAAAAGGCTCAACTTGAATCTCACCAAACATAGGCTTGGATAAACTTAATTTTAAAATGTAATTTTAGTAAATAATCTATGACATTTTTCGATTTACGTTTGATTCGCACACTTTATCATATATATTATCATTACATTTACAATTAGTCACATACACATATATTTAGTTAGGAAATTGATTCACAGTATCAGATATTAAATCCATGTAAGAATATTTAGATAATACTTGCTATCTATAAAAAATGTTTTCTTATGTAATACAGATACAGATATATACAAATTTTCAAAGGGCAGCATAATCATTGCCATAAAATAAAACTATCTAACCCAATCATTCAAAACCATCATTAAATCAAATCATACAAAATGTATAATGACAAACAATAAATTTTAAGTCATTGGCATAGTACAATTTAATCTAGTATTAATTAGATTCTATTTAATCGCATGAATAGGAAAAAAAGTAGTTATTCAATCTTAATTTCACAATTTTATTTTCAATTTTATTACTTTGTCATTTAAAAGAGAATATTTGTGAGGTCCTGTGGTTGTTCACAGTCTTTTATCCACTTCCTAAATCATCATTTTTAGAAGACGACCTGTAAAACTTAAAAAATAAATGTTAGTAACTAACTAATCACTGTTGAATTTCCTTCACCCGCGGTTAAGTGATCTTTCTTTTATATATATTTTTTTAATATCAATCACAACACAAATGAAAATATTGTTAATTACATATTCGCTGGAGTACTTTTTTTAATATCATATGATTAATTGCAATTTTCACGTGCTAAGGACGTAGGAATATAAGATGTTTAGATAGTTAACTATATACGTTACTAACTACGAAACTTTAAAACGGATACAATAAATTAAAGTCATGTTTAATTACAGCTCTAAGTATAAGAGTAATCCTTTTTAAATGTTTTTATTAGTTACTTTCATTAACTGCATACCATTTTAACTTATTAAAGATAATAAGTAACAAAAGCTGCTTCGCAGGAGGAAAAATTTTGCGGGAATGGACGCAATTATAATACTTTTGCTTACAAATTACCACGCGAATAAGAACGGCAATAATTTGTAGGTTCTAAATGCGCAAGATTTCTAATAAATCAAATATTAGAAAACTGTACTAGATTTAGATACAATTTATGAACCAGTTTAAAAAAACGTTAGGGCATTATCCTGTTAAATCCATTAGAACTTTGTAAACATCGTCTTACTAGTGAATACTTCCAAATCAAACTTACAACGGTAGAATTTTTTATTACTGTTACCTGTCCATAGTCTTGTTTCCGTCGTTTTCTATCTGTTGCTTCCCTTCTCCAATTTTATATCTGTTCTTCTTTTAAATCTTCTGAGATAGCTTTCATCCATGTCCTGCTAGGTCTCCCTTTCTTCCCTCTTCTTTCTAGTTCTCTCCACCCTATTCTTTTTACCATCCTCACCTCGCTCATCCGCTCTAAATGTCCTACCCATTGTAATCGTCTTGCCTATACAACATCGCGGATCTTCGGTTCATTAAATAAGTCGTAAGTGTACTTCTTTATTTGTTCGTCTTTCCCATCCTGCTTCAGCTCGTCTACCTCCAAAAATTCGACCTAATATTTTCCGTTGCCATACTTCTATCTTTATTTGTGCATTTTTATACATCACCCACGTTTTCGAACCGTATAGTAAAGTTGATCCTAGGCCAGTTTTGTATACCCTAATCTTTGCTTGTATAGACACTTTCTTACGTTTTGAATATATTAGCTCTGTTCCAATATGCAGTTTGCTGACCGTTTGTGATCACGTGAACTGATCAGAAAACATATTTCAGTTCTCAAGGACTCCAATCTGTTGACAATTCGTTCGCGTCATCACGAACCGTCAGCAAACATGTATAGTCAACTGGCGCATCTATTACCTTAGATCTATCTCTGCCCCTTCATTACATCTTTTGTTAATTAATGTTCTTAAATATATCACCATTTTAAATTCCATACTTTCCTCTCCATCCATTTTAATTTGTAAACCCCTTTGTTCATTTTCTCTATAGTTATCTAACCGTTAGTATCATGTAATTACTTTTGTCGGTATTTATGCATAGCCCTTTTTTCCCAGCTGCAATTGTTAGTTGCTTTCTCGCTTGTACAAGTTCTTCCTGGCTTCTGGTGATCGGTTAGACATCATCGGCATAGGGATTTTGTGAAGACTATTCCGTTGGTGTTGATTCCGCTGTTTCGTCCTCCAAAAGTACATTGAAGACTAAGGTCCATAAAGGATCCCCTTGTCCCCTTCTTCCTGGCTTCTGGTGATCGGTATCACATCATCCGCATAGGGTTTTTGTGAAGACTGTTCCGTTGGTGTTGATTCCGCTGTTTCGTCCTGCAAAAGTACATTGAAGACTAAGGTCCATAAAGGATCCCCTTGTCCCAATCCAATACTTCAAACTCGTTTGATATATTTCTATTTACTTTGGCAGCACCCATGCTCCTTTCTAATGTCATATTGGCAAGCTTTCTCAATTTTCATGGGATTTGTAGTCTTTGCAGTCCTTGAATGAACTCTTTCCAATCTACCGAATCATATGGCTTCTTGAAATCCACAAAACAGCATATGTTTTGACATTTCATATCCGTAGCTGGCCGTTAGCATTTGTTTTACCATGAAGATTTTATCCGTTGTAGACCTCCCTCCCGCCTGATAATCCCCGTTTAGTTTTTCCGCCCTTAATACTATTTTCGTGTTTTCCCATTTACTTTCAACATTAGTTTCGCTGAAATAGCAAGCTTATATTCACATTTCTTTTGTGAAGAAGGGGTGTTATTAATGTTATTTTATTTATTATTTTTTAATGTTATTAGTGATGTTCCGTGAGATGAATTTCTCCCGGAGTGCTGACATAATTTTTCTTTGTGGTTTTCTGGTGAGGATGGAAATACGTATTCGGAGTTCTTTACTCAACAAGGTGGTAAGGGTATTTTTTATTAAAAAAGGGGCGTTATTGGCGAATGCAAATTAGCTAAATTATTATATGAATAGTTAGGCTATTATGTCGTAAAACGAAAAATCATTTTACCTCTAAACAGGCTATATCTACATACCTCCATATGTATTATATACACTATGGTGTTTGAAGAGTCTTCATTTTGATGACGCGGTTTCTCACATCTATCTTTCTGTCTATTTCATTTTATCACCGCTATTTTCTTCATTCATGCTTTCACGGAAGAACTTAATTACAAAAATTTTAGCTTTCAATTCTTGTTGCAGTACTTCTTTGCAAAAAATTCAAGGCGCTTTCTATCAACTTAAGTTAAAGGACTGAAAATTTTCTGAATCCTGGTCACGACCTCTCTTAAGTTACCTTCCTCTTGTACTAATAATAATATCATATGTCTACAGAAATCTACGTCATGAGGTCAAAATATATATGACGACAATTCCTCTTTCCTGTACTGCCTATGTTTCTTTTTATTACAACCACAAGAGATTCTAAATTATTGTTTGCTACTTTAGGGGTAGTACCATAAAGGTCCAGTATCCGTCCACTATCAGTATTTCCTGTTTAATGGTAGGGGTGTGGATATTCTTTGCATTTGAACGTTACTAATTTTTTTGATTTATTGGCGATATTACCAATGTTATCAGTGTTATTAACAATGTAAATGTAACAAAATTCATTCATTCATCATTCATTAAAATGTCCAATTTAAAGTATATAGATTGGATCTAGATAAAAAAAACTTCTACTTAACATTATTTCAAAGCAATCACACTTGTTGTAAATCCTACAAATGCTATTTTCGTTTAATTTTCCATCAAGTTTGAGCTTCACTTTTTACTGAAGTTTAAATACCTAACACACAATACATTATACGGCAAAAAATTAATTTATTATTTGAAATAGCAAAACGCTTATCGATTCTATCGATAATTTGTTACCCAACGTGATTGAAAGTGGATATAATTAACGATTCCATTCAGAAGCTTTTGCTCAATATCATATTTCCCACACGTATTATTCCTGAAACGATGTTACAAATAAAACTCTCTCATCTCAATAAACAGAGATTTAAAGTGATTCACTACAAAGCAGGTCGTCTGTTTTACAAAAGATAACAGAATAGGCATGAGACTTATCGTCTCACTGTAAACTATTAAAAGGATAGAGACGGAGGAGGATGCAAGGAAAAAGACAGAGATACCGAGGGAAACGGTGGAGTGGGATTATGCTGGGCATATTAATAAAGTCATAACCGTGTATTAAAGACTGCACTTTATCAGGATTAGAGTTAAACAATGCTCTCCGTATAAATACCATGGGAGTCACAGTATTTACTCCCTACTCAGTTAATGGCTATTATAGCATCCAAATTGTAACTGACGGTTATGTTAACAATATAGGGTCCAACGAAAATAATATAACAGAATAAAATGAAATATTTTGCTTTTAACTTTTAAAATTTATTAGATACATGTGTTATTGAATATTATGTACTCAAATTTGAACATTCTCAGTGTTTATTAGATGTTTAAAATTTTAGGTGTGCTTACGTTCTTCACCAGAAACATGAAAGATTGAGCATTTTATATTTTTTTACGAATACATACAATTCTCTGTAAATAGTTTATTCTACGAAATAAGAACATAAAGGTATATTATTAGTTATTACCGATTAAGAATAAGATCAATGGAAACACTGTAAACGTATGGTGTAATAGATATTTATTACATAAAAACGGAAATTTTAATTTCTAGTTTGGTAAGCACTGCTTCCATGCCATATAGAATAACTGATAGCATTATTGGAGTAGAAACATGAAGTAACAATTCTATTTACTGAGGCTGTATGTTGGAATACTTTCTGGTATTGAGGTGTTTATATAAATCATTGTTACATGGTAAAGTGATGACTCATGGCTAACATTTTCTAATGGCACCTTGAATGTCTTATTTGTAATGTATTTTATAAAACAAATTTGATATTAATTACAAGCTGTATCTGGCAAAGAAACATTTATTATTTGGGTGTTGTAATATTACATATGACATATACATGTTGTAATGGAACGGTAAAATTCAAAATATTTTTTATTTTAATAGAATAGAAAGTAAGGGTAGTGCAGTTTTGGAAAGGTTATATTGATGTGGTTAAATTATCCTTTATTATTGTAAAAAGGAGTTGTGTGGACTGGACGAAGAACGGCAGAAGAG
>JARFOC010000636.1:541492-564721 GCA_031763485.1 Osmoderma eremita
GAAATACAATTTTATTTATGAACATTGCGAAATTTAAATATTACAAGAACAATTATCATTTGAAGCTACATTTCCACGGAATGTATACTTATAGAAAACAACAAGTTATCCATATCATTTCTTACGTCTTTATATATGCCTTTTATTTCTAGATCGAATTGCTTATTATTGTGATTATTAAATTATTATTGACTATTATCAAATGCCTTTATTATCAATTGTTCCTTTATATATATATAAATATGTTATATATTATATGTATATATGTATTGCGATCATCCAATTTTATACTCAAATAGCGATTTTTTTAACCTTCTGAGGGAATATCGAGCGAGATAGGTTGGCAACACTGTTCATAACACATACAAGCATTTCAAAAACGACAGAGTTTTGTATAGTGCATATTATGGTTAGATCTATTGCAAATGGTATCAATTATCAACCCCTCGATTTTATGTACCAATTACTATGTACATATAAATTCATTACCTATACATTTTCTTCAGTAGCTATACCGCTATACCGAAGTCGACGCTTCAACCTAGTTTTCAGGTAACGCCTCGACAGATTTTGAAAAATCTCTCATATTTAACGGCGGGATTTTCATAGAAATTGTAATATTTCGCTGAAGTACTTTTGTAATTGCCCGCTCTGGCATTCTATTAACAAAGTCTGCATGGTCTGTGTCTCTCGTATCTATGACGTAGGGAACGCAGAGGCTCGAATAAGTAGGTCGATCTGTTATATAATCAAGAGATCGGCACCAAAACAACGCTTTCGACTTTACGGAATATTACGGAACGTAGAAATTGCGGAATGCAACTACTACTATGTAGGCTATAACCTACGAAAGCGAGTCGACTAACTGCTAAAGAAATGGAACTAGCAAGTCTACCCAATTGGCGAGGCTATATCGGTATATAGCACTCGTTATAGAGACAGGCATGCCTTTAATGCGTTTATCAATTATATGTTGCTTTATCATAGTTTTCTTCTCAAAGTTTATTCCCTAGATGCTGATAATACATACTGTCAGTGTACATTAGCAGAAGACGAAGAAATATATGAAGAAATATTATGCTTTTTCGTTCTTGCAATTAGTTGATATAGATTTGCAGTTTATTTTTGATCTTTCTCAATTCTGCAACTTCCATTCTCTTTGCAATTTACTATGGATATTTCATTATTTCAGATCAAAAGAGACCAAGTTTGCAATAAGTGATTATATTGATGTCCAAATCTGTTTGACGAATAACTAACGCATCAATTATTAATAGGTTGGATGGTAAAAGTACAGGAAAAACGTACATGTTTTGTTTGTCCAAAATACGTACATGTTTTGTATGTATTCATTCTTTTACATATCCAACCAAAATGGTCTATTATTTTATAATTAGGTATTATATAATTTTTACTGTTTTAAAGGTATGTGTAACATGTAATTGTTTGTTAACGTGTATTCCATACTTTTTTGGACTATAATAATTATGCAAGTAAATTTCAGATACATATGGTAAGTAAATTAAGACATATTTTAACAAGTACGTCTTAATTTAATTGCCATATAATAGTATCTGAATTTTACTTGTATAATTATTGGAAAGATTGTGATCGCTATAGTACATATATCTAATACTAAGACAGATTTAAACTTAATATTGCCATTAATTGTTGACAAGCCTGCTAAATTTTATATATTTAAAATTTTATTTGAGGAGATTATTTTATTTTTTATTATTTATTTTATTATTTTATTATTTTATGTAGGTACAATTTTTTTAAATGTATTGTTTTATTTGAATATTCCATTCTTTATACGACTGTTATGATCTCTCTGAAATTTCATCGCGTGGTATATGTGAACCTATTTAGGTAGTAAGTTGTCAGAAACATTGTGATTTCGTTTTTTTTTATGTGAGAGTATTCAATTGCTCCAAGTTCTGTTTACGATGTTGGTCCTGAAATGATTTTTTTCACGAAACACCATAACTTGAAATTTATTGGTCAATTCTTTTTGCTGTAATTTAATGTAAGGTGCATGTTACTTCCTGTAACTTCTTTTCCTAATCTGAAACAATTCCTCGGTCATCAGTATTGTATCTCTAATGGGGGAGTCAAACATTTTTATAATTTCCCAAGATAAGGTGTATTTAATTCAGTTGGAGAAAATTGACAAAAACGGTTAGCCAGGATATTTTTTGCAAATATTAAGTTCCATTTAAGCCTCCCAAGGATATATTTTAAATTCCATTTGATCTCAAAGGGAATATGAAGTTTTGTTGAACACTTTGGTGTTGAGCAGCTTTGGTGTTGTTTGAATGACAGCAAGAATGACAATATTTCAAAATTTACTTTATAAATACCTTAAATACTTTATTGTGCGTATGTGCATCGCGTTCCAACCCTTTTCTCTCTTCAACCTTCCTTCACCCGTCTCCTCTTACTGCAACCTCCAGTATCTCTCTCCACTTAACTGCAACCTCCAGTATCTCTTTCCTGTATTTTTGTGGATGGTGCAATTCACTACTTAATGTAGTTTAAATTGATCGCTAGTAATTCTCGCCTGACGCGTACAAAATTCTAACTAGACGTTTCTTTATTATTTTATTTTTTCGTCGTCTAGTAACGCACCTAGTCACTCGCACGATGTTTACATGTTTTGGTCGTCCAGGTGGATCCCGCTTATCCGTCATCGTCGCCGACTGCTACCTTCAATGCCAATCTCGACTGATGAAAACTGTACTGGTGGTTATTTTCTGGGCTGGTTTCTCGTGTGAATACGTGTAATTAATTTGGGAAACCTTCCAAATACACCTATGTATTGTGTTGTGTTATATGTGAGAATGTGTTGTGATTTTAGAATGTATTTGAAAAATAAATATTGTTTTACCTAGTAACGTTAATTGGTCCCGTTAACTGCCTCTGGCCGGACTTAATATACCTATGCTTCCCACCGTGTAGGGTTCTAGTTTACTAACCTTATTGAATAACCGAATAGATTGAATAGATGGAGACACTTCACTTTAATAATTTAATTTGCAACCGATGATAAGTTTAAAACGATAGTATGTAATGGTCGCGATAATATAAGATCAACAAAATCGCAACGAGGTGGTGAGAAAGATCTTAACAATACACAATTTATCAAGAATAATGGATAGAAGAACGTTCTTTCAACATTTCCAACAATAATGTGTGGCAAGTAGGGGCTCGTAGGAGCCCGCGACCTATTATTACCCTAAAATTTGACTTCCAAAATTTGACTCTTTTTTTACTGCTTGAAGCGAATTACCGTCGAAAAAAAAACCCTAGTGACGTTATCGGCAGGCCGGGAATCGAACCCAGGTTCCTTAGATTAGTGTCTAAGTCTAGTCACTAGCAAAAATAAAATTAGCCCACCACCTTGATGAGTGAAGAACTGCGGAAAGATATTTGGGGCAACTTAGTTGCCATCCTCAGCTGAATTTCTGGAGGAAAATAATGTTAGATGTAGCTCTTTGGGAGATATACACCACTGGAATAACACTGTTATAACACTGAAGTGTTATTCAACTTAGTTTCCGAAATACGTACCTGGAGTCCTATACTTATATCGAAATTCATGTTTCCCTTGAAGCAGACGAGATGAATGGATGTCATAGCAAACAACAGCAACAAACCAATTATTATTTGGAAAACCTAACCATCTACTCATCTAGATTAAACTTAACAAGCTACATTGCAATCGGGTTGTGTTAAATTACATCAATTATTTTAAGCTAGCGACTATCTTATATTCATTTTGATATCTTTTCTACTAAAGTTATAAACAAGCAGCCCCAGGAAGGTTATACACATTTCAGGGTCATGTATCAAGAATTGCATTTCAAACGAATCAAGGTACATGTATGTAATATCTGGAAGTAACACTGCAATTAAGTGTACTTATCTGTCAGCCTATAATTATCTTGAACATTTAAAATAAAGTAATAAATTTGCGTTTGACAACATAAAATTCATACAATATTTTTCGTTTATAGGCTATACAAGTTGTTTAGCAGTTGGTGATATAAGTTTTTATTACATCACATTGCACTGTTTGAAATTCTTAAAAATAGAATCTATTATATGTATATTTCTAGCAAGAGATTGATTCTCTTGTAGATTTTAAACTTCTAATTTTGTAATGAATGCCATTATACTTTGCCCAATTTTCTTATTCAGAAAAAAATTAAGCAGCTTACTTCGAATTGTATATGTTTTTAATATGGTGCTTCTTATATTTACAACAAAATCCTTTGTAAGCAGTCACTGCCCAAAACAACATTATATCATCTCATGTCATTTAAGAGTTAGGTATATTGCCAACTCAAAACGAAAAAAATATTAAATATATCGGATACCAGGCCCAGTTACATATTTTGAAAACTTTCCATGAAAATTAAATTGAAGACAGAAGAAGAATTACCTTTTCTTGTTATATTTGCAGCTCATATTGAGACTGTGGGTACTAGAAATGGAATCAGCCAAAAATTTACAAGAAAATGTGTGTTTATATCAGAAATACTGTAAGTGAACCGTTTTGGATAAGTTCATTAGGTGCTACCCTGAAAATAAGACAGCTACACAAATTGAGTGTGCCGATAGAAGCTATGCACAAAAACTAGCAACTGGATTGAAGGAATAAATCTATATTTCCTGTTTTGAAGCGAAAACTCACTTGATGACCCACGTATTGAAAAACCGGTCTTAAATTGTCTAAATTGTCAAATAACGCTGCGACGGCTTGATGAATAAATATAATTATTTTAATTAACTAATTGATAATTCATTATTAGGTAAATATAGAACGTAAAATGTAATTGGCTGCAATGTGTATAATGTCTATAATGTGTTTATTGAATCAATTTTTTAATGGTTGCTTTAATACAAAAAGTTTTATTATTATTTTCTTCCACACATGAAACTTAATAAAAGAGGTTCTCGCAATAAGAGGCCAATCAACTTATATTCACGTCAAAATCAACTAGAACTAAATCGCGATTCATCCAATTTAATTGAGGCCGGGGAATTATCCCAGTAATAATTGAAAAGTAGCATTTTTTATAACCATTCAGATATATCGCCTTTAGCGCAGACAACCAAGGGCGTAAAAACTATAAATTGCTTTAGAATAAGCGCAAGTATTTAAAAAGAAGGTTATTTTACTTGAATTTTTTATTCCACACACTTAAAATGTTATTCAGTGGTGTAAGTCGGTGTAAATTATACTTCCTGTATTATCTTTAAATTAAAATTAAAAGTAAACGTTACAAAGTTCATATACACAAGCACTTACGTATCAAAGGCTATTACTATGCGTAAGGCGACCTGCTGGGTCGGTTTGTTTAAGATTCTATGCGCTATTGTCATAGAGAGCCAATCGAAAAACAATAGGTGTCTTATAGGGTATCACTCTACCAATAGTTGATGTGATAAAGTCGTTATTGTATGACCAATAGGAATTAACGCATTGTATTTTTAGGGGAATAGTTTTTTATTGGTTAATAACAGTAAATGCCTGTATTCTTACCGACAGATTAGACAATTAGAGAGCAACAATCTTTGAATATATCCAACGGACAGTGCACATGACAAAATACCTAAAACATTCTCTAAACAACACTACATTATCTATTCTAGAGTTAAATAATAAATAATGTATTTATACTGATTTGTTGTAATTAACATAAGAATATATAATAACACAACCAGTAATGACTTTCAAATAAAATAAATTTAATAAACCACTACAATTGTTTCGCCACACAGTGGCATCATCAGGTGGATGAAAGTATATTTAAACTAGTGAGTAACATTGCTATTTATACGGTTACAAAAAGTAGAGGGCAGTGATATAAATCCTTTTGATCGTTTAGAGCTAAGCCTAATTTATCATATCCATAAATTTCTAAATACTCCAATAAATCTAGTTTCTTACTTTTATCTTGGATATGTAAAATATCAAAATTAACGTTAAATTTATGATTACTATCTAAACAATGGGTAGCAAAAGTCGAGCCACTTTTCTTATTTGTGTAGCTTCTCTTATGTTCGGCCATCCGAGTTGCGAAAGATCTTCCTGTTTGTCCAATGTAAACTTTATTGCATTCACAAGTTAATCTATAGACCCCAGATATTAACTTGTGAATGCAATAAAGTTTACATTGGACAAACATGAAGATCTATCGCAACTCGGATGGCCGAACATAAGAGAAGCTACACAAATAAGAAAACAGACTCCACTTTCGCTACCCATGACATGTGTCCAGTTTCGGATCGTCTTTATAATAAACCATTGTAGCAGATGAGATAACACAAGAAGTAGTACATAAGAAACAAAATAGTTGAAATTAAATTGAGCAAACACTTGCATACGAATTCGTCCAATCTTATAACTGGTTGGCTTATTTCAAACTACCAAACGCATACGTAACAGAAGAGGGCTTCGACCTCGTTAGTTCGGCTGTAACGGTCAAGAACAATTCTTTCATGAACGTAAAGGGAATATCGTATAACCGCAGTAGTCAAGTTTGATACGCACAAATGGATAAAATAGATTTGTTAAGGAAGAAAGTACAGAAAATCACGTACAATCAGTGGTTCATAAATTCTTTCAGATTTTCATTGGCCTGGCTGAGTCCAAATTTTCCCAAGGTGGTCTATGTCAAATTCTAACGAGGTCACTTTGCGAAATGACCGATATTTTTTTGCAAACGTTGGGTAAAAACAAGTAAAGCACGTTTTATATCACAAAATAAATTATTTCTCAACGTACATTTTGAGAGCCGCTGATATATGGGATTGACGTGAATGCTAATTAGGAATTAAAGACTATTCCAAGTTCCTTTTAACTACAGTTAGTACTGCCTCGCATTATTGACTTACAAGTTTACATAGTTATCTAATATTACAGAATTTGCCGGTTAAGTAATTGGATAAAATAATACATTCACAACAAAATAATAGGATACGGTGGCTTGAAATAGTAGAACTAAAACCAAAGGCAGCCTTACCATTTTGGCGACTCTAGGGTGCTCAAGAAACTAAGTAAGGATGGCAAATTAGTTGCCGAAACACATATCTAGACTCTGTTACTCATTAAGGTGGTAAGCGTATTTTTTGTTTTAGTTCTAATGGATTCCCTGATATTCAACTGGATCTTGTTAAGTTCAGACCACTCTTGAATACCGTTTAACCGCTTGATAATAAAAGATAACAATCTGATAGAGCGAAAGTAAATTGCAATGATTTTAGGACAAATATTAAAAAAGATTTAATTTTTCATGGAATTAGGAAGAAATAAAATATTTAATAAGCAAGAAATTGGTATATGTGTGTTTTAACTATTCTCACCCATTTTTCTTTTAGAAATGAGTTTATTTACATACAATAAGAAGAAATCTTCACGATAATAGTCATACATAAAAAAATACAGGTGGAATACGTAATATTTGTTAACGCGTTTATATTATGTGGTTTATAACAGAGGCAATTTGAGTGTTTAGCATCTATACAAATTCATTTTTAGTTACTTGCTAAATATATTAAATTCGAGTGTTGAATTATTTAAATATTGAGCGTACCCATAAACAAATGTAAAAAAAATAGCTCACATCTTTCTTTTGTATTTGCCTATAAAATACATATACATTTAACTTCCAATAGTATCTTCCTAAGTTTTTATTTGTTGCTGATTTGTCATTTTATAAGTTACATAATTGTGCAAATCTTAAAATGGCGGTAAGCAAAATTAAAGCATAGGAATCGTGATAATGTTCAAGGGTTAAATATTATGTGCTGAAGCAGTAAGATTTTATTGTGCCAGGTTTTTTTTCTTTTTGTATATTACTCACTGTGCTGCTGTTATTCATGTACGCCATGGCTTTGCCCTTAACTTTCCAAATTAATAACTAAACTATATACGTTCATAAAAAGAATATTTTTATCTCTGATTAAACTGACACTAACACTGAAGCACCAACTTTTTATTTAATTGTTTTGATCGTCCCCTAGTTCCTCCGCCTGTGGGGTTCCGATCAACACGGAGGCACGCCGTTGCTATTGTTGTTATTAAATATCACGGTTTACCAGTATTATATAAATTTAAGTAATAGCTAACTGGGTTGTGTGCACCGTCCGTTACCAGCAAGTATTTGAAACACTTTTACTCTTTAGTACAAGTACGGATTTAACTCAGCGGACGAAAATCGAATAGGAGGCCAGCGGTTGTCGCTTTATCTCCTTTTTCCGTGACCTGGTGCCTTTTTCATTACGATCTGCATTTAATGCCATCAAATGAGCAGCCCCACCTTGTCGCAAAATCTGAAGAAATACTATGACGTCCTTGCGGATATGGAATGTCACACAAATGCGCCGGTGTCTCCACAGTGTCGAAACGTTATATCCACAATGTGAATAGTATGGGAGTAAGATTTATTAGACCGACTAGATGGCGTGTTATTGCAACTAGGATCTTTTGACATTTAAAGCTTTATATGGGTCTATAACCGATGTAGATTCAGAGATTGTTTTCGTAAAATTTAAGTAAATTCGTATACAAATTGCGCTTGTCTTTTTAAATATTCATTCTCGTTGGCACACAAGATGGAGTCTTTCATAGATTTTGCCACACATTGCGAAAGCTGTGACAAATCATATTATATAAGAACAAATGACCATATTTCATTTACAAAACGCCCTGCTCGCCCCACCTTTATCGTAAAGCACACACACAAGGCAATTTTTTTAAAAGTTAGTCCACCTGCTTTGTTTACAAAATGCAAAACCATTAGACCGCAAGCGACACACGCACACCTGTAATACTTACAAACGTAAACACAATCAACGGATCAGAAGTAGTAAAGTAATGGCTTGAAGGCGTAAGATAGTAAGATATCTGAAATTAAGTAAATCAATTCAAAATTTAATCGATGGGAGCTAATGAATTGGATAACCAAAGTTGTGCAAGTGTGTCCTCCAATTTTCCTATCTAATTTTTGATTTATTTTCTCTTTTCAGAAGGATGGCATTGACCGAAGGCCTACTTACACAACCTTAAATAGACTTCCATTAATCCAATTCAATCTGCGTTAATGTTGTAAAATGGTAAAGCATACGCAACATCATTTCGTAGTAAGCAAATAATCGGATATTGTAATATTGTTCTGTCGAAGATGAAATTAAATGAAATCGAAAGTCGAAAATTTCACATCTCATGCTCAAGGTCAGAGCCAAGTAGGTCATGGTTATTTGTTGCCATCCGACGGATTATCTAACAATCCTTAAGATTAGATATTTGAAACAAAAGTAATTTATGAATGCAGCAGAGTACAAGTACTATTCAATAACAAGAATAGGGTAGTTGAGTTGATCGCTTTTAGTGGCTGGTATATATTATTATTAGTAATAACTTTCAACCCTTACTTACTGGAGCGGAGCGGTTTCAAATGTATCTTCGGCATAGTTCCAATGAGAAACTTTTATGGTAAAATTATTGAATATCAAACGGAAGTCATTTGATATTAGTCTAATATTTAATGATCTTTATGAATTAGACATATGGATGACTTCATAGTTTAGGTTAGATATAATGATACTGCTAGATGACAAGGCTGTAAATGTTGTGTTGCTGGGAAAAAATGAAAGGCCATTTTTTGAGTTCTTGAAGAATTATATACAGTACTGGATATTTCCAAAGTTTGGTGGAAAAAACCTTTTATCGACAACAAAAGCAAAGTTCGACAACTAATATTTGTAGATCAGTCAGATGTTTGCAAGTAAAGCATACACTCGTTTGGAGCAACGGAACGGAATTCTAGATTTACAACCATAAAAAATTTAAAAGTGTGAGGTGCTGAAAATCTGAAGCATTGGTAGAACGTTTTCGGCCAGCTTCTTCAAGTCAGGTGTTGGATATCTAGTTACTTCTAGTTCTAGTCTGGTGTATTCATAAATTGCCATTGGAGGATGGTTATTAAAGTGTTGGATTGGTCACCTGACATGAAACCAGTAGAGCTCTTTGGACGATACTTCACCACATTGGCGGGAACACCATTTCTGATTTAGGTAAAATAAGAGTGGAATATTTTGGAGAAGTTGATTGATTTCAATCCATAAGAATTTGGAGAAAACAATTGAGGTATCATACTATATTAATTTCATTCATAAATTTTGGAATTTAGGTTTTACCGTTACCTTATACATGTCCAACTCACGCGGTATCAAATTATGTTTTAGATGGAGTATAAAAGTTAAAATACTACTTATTTAGTACTGCAGACTGCTTTAGTTAATTAAGCTTCAAATATTGTTCTACATGACTTTTTGGTTAACTATTGCTCGTTTTCTTTTGCACGGACACATCTAAAAAAGGATTTTCCATTTATTATTTGTAAACGTAAGTTCGTTTGAGTCTAAGACATACCACAATATGTTTAATTTTATATGTAAGTTTGTTTGACAGAAGAAAATAAACGTCCCTGTTTACTAGATTGATACGCACTTATTAATAATAATTTACTTACTCCGATGATGGCAATGGAGATGAAGAAACAGATGAAGAAATGCGTGTGTCGCAATAATGTGGCTAATTGTACCAAAATATGCCCTCGATAGTAAAACATTTAGAGAAACGCACCTGTCACATTCAACAGTTTTAATAAAAGAGACCTGATCCGTTATCAGTTATTATCGTTTATAACCGCAAAACAATGGCTTTGTACGTCGTTATTAACAGTTTGCTTGGTGTGTCGTTCACTCTTGATATAAATGAATGTCCAGTGCCGAGAGATAAAATATTTTATTTCTTTCCCAAATTGCATTAGTTAATGAATTAGTATCTATTTATTTATTTATTGGAATTGACATCTTTTATGCCTTTACCGTAAACGGAAAAGTCTAAATTCAAACTTAACTGTATAATAAATGTTTTATAGAAATAGAAAATAAGAATAATTCATATCAAAACACAGAGATTATTAAAACAATATTATAATATCTAAAATATTAGTTCATTTGTGTATAGGTATACCCAGGATATATATAACTGCTCTACAGACCTTGAAAACCCTTGGCTTCTATTTTCTTTATTATTTGTTTCGAGTTTTTTAGGTCCTTTGCTGTTTCTTCTCATTCGTTTGCACCTATCCCATTTATGTCGGCTTTCGCTTCTTGAAGACGCTTTTCCTTTGGTCTTTCTCGTCTCTTTTTCGCTACTTCCCCTTCATACAAAACTTTCTTAGCAACTCTCTCGTCCGGCATTCTGGCAATATGTCCCAACCAACTCGCTCTTTGCAATTGAATGAGTATAATATGAAATTATTCAATTAACTTTTTCCTTAAAATTGATAATAAAAGAGCTACAAAGTATTTTAGTTTACAGCACGCATACCGTTGTCTTCCATAAAAAATCACAGTAAGGTTGCTTTGGCCTAAATCCTACTAAAGTGGCAATAATTACAGAGAAGAGAAATCTAAGTGGCCCAAAACCTCTTAAGCTCTATAATGAAATAATACAGGTGAAACAGGAAACTAAATACCTAGGTATAACCCTAGATTCCAAACTCATCTGGAATATGCACTTGGACAGAATGATAAACAAACATGAAATGGCACTCATGATGAGCCGCAAAACAATAGGAAAATCATGAGGCTTAAACCACGCATGACACACTGGTTGTATACTGCAGTGGTGAGTCCCATGATTACC
This sequence comes from Osmoderma eremita, assembly GCA_031763485.1. Taxonomy (NCBI): domain Eukaryota; kingdom Metazoa; phylum Arthropoda; class Insecta; order Coleoptera; family Scarabaeidae; genus Osmoderma; species Osmoderma eremita. The sequence continues at coordinate 553,221 of JARFOC010000636.1, forward strand.
TATGGTCGCCTAACTTGGTGGCCAAAGGCAAATCAGGAGCAAACAACACTCAAACTCCCAGGAATTCAGAGACTCGCATGCCTCCCTATTACAGGTACAATAACAAGCACACCGACAGCAGCCATGGAGACCATGCTAAACCTACCACCTCTTGATATTTATATCACTTGCGAGGCAAGAATGGGAGCTTATAGGCTAATGTGGAATAATATTTGGATACCTGGGAATAACCGGACACACCAAAATAACAAGGGTTGTTGAAATTCCGTTGTTGGGTATCAGCTGCGACTCAATGATTCCTAAACTCTCCTGCAACAAACCCTCGTAGTCATGGCAGACTGGGAGGGATGGAGAGAAAGCCTGAAGCGAATATCGCAACAGACTAGAATGTGGCACACAACCCATTCCTTCTACCCATTGCGGTGTACAAATAAAAGAAAAAGAAAGGTAAAACTAAGAGTTATTCTAGATAAAATATCGTCATAGACAGCATTAATAATAACAAAGCTAACAATATTTTTCAACATTCTGTGTATTTCAAGAACTGTTTCATGTTATTTTATACATTTCTTTGAAGGTTATTTCCTCTTTCTTTGCTAGATATAAATTTCTAAAGTTTTTGTTTGCTGCTGCTAAGAACTGAAGACTCACTCTGCTTGCATATGTACAATTTGAAAATATCTTCATTGTCTAATATTTATATCCCGCAAACATAAAAGGACAAATTAAAAAGCAAATGATAGCTTTTCAACAGCCATCCTAAGAATTCCAGGGTCAATGATATCGCAGGCGTAAATCCAAAACCGGAAAAGATAAAAGAAATGATTTGTCAAAGACCTTAAAAATGTCCAAAAATTCCCCACGGCCTTTGCAAAATTAACATATAGAATCAATGTCGTTAATTACCTTATTGCTGCTATGCGGTTAAAGACTATTTATTCTCAAAACCCAATCGAATAGGTTCGCAAGGTTATGAACACCTCGCTAACGATAATTTGAAACGACATTTACCGCTCTCAAAAATTTTAACCTGGCTCTAGGTCGCATTCAATGCTATTTAGTGAACTTTGTTGTATGTCCTTTCTAGTTGTATTGAATAAATTTATGAGATATCTATTCTATTAATAAATTATGATCGAAGGATTTCCTAATATTGTTTCCGTTTCAGTAACTAGCGACTGATTTAAATCTACGAGTTTAAACGGTGTTTAAACTTGTTAATGATTTTCGATTTTATATGCTGCGTTAGAGTTTCCTAGTAGAACGTTTCGGAATTATAATTTAAATGTGTCAAGATTATGGTAAGAAGTCGTCAGATTTTCGATTGCAATGCTACTTCTTAGACAATGCGTTGGTTGTTTAATTAGAAAAGAATTTCCTTATAAAGAATATTATAACTAATTGCTTAGAACTACAATTATCAGCAAAATTCGACCATCAAGATATTTCATGTGTTAACTAACGAACCTTGGAAATGTTCTAGTAACTTATGCTAGAATATATATTTACTTGTATAATTTACTCACAAAAATTTCTCTTATACATTTCAGAGACTGGCTAACTAGATCTAATAAAATTTAAAAACACTCCACACCGCATAAATTTGTACGGTGTGAAATGTTTTGTTAAGTGTGAGTTCCGCAGTTCTTAAGACGTGTGTGCAGGTAACAAAATATTCTACAATTAACCGGAAAAGTTCCATTATAGGCCCATGGGAACCACCATAGGAACCACCATACTATGCAAAAGCAATGTTACCATGTGTCGTGACACACTTTCATCGCTGAAGCGTCGCAGACCTTATTACAATCCGTCCAAATCGGTTAGAATGTTTGACTTATAAACTCCAATATAAAGCACAAAAATCGAAATTAGAAAAGCTGCTATGCAAAGACCAGCCTAAAGATTGGTACCTACATATAGAAAAATGTGAAAAAAATAAGGGAGATAGCATAACTAATGGGAGTTCCGAAAAATACTGCAAGTTATTCAATGTGTGACAAAATTGGAAATTTTTCTATATAAGAAGTAGAAATAAAAACCCAGGTTTTCTCCTCTAATGTGATTAGCACGTGGGATTACCGTAAACTTCTGTAACTCTCCTGAGAACGCGTTCTTGTCAATCCGTTGGGCTGTCTCATTAATTTATCTCTTAGAACATCAATATTTCCTACCAACTGGAAAATGGCAAGATGCCCAGCTGTCTTAAAAAGAGAAGATACGCATTTCGTTAAAATTGTAGCCCTGTTGGTATAAATAAAAACTGAAGTATTCGGATCGTGCCTGTATAGCTCAATTTACTCTCTAACAAAATCTTTTATCCCTGTCGATCAGCACAAGCTAGATGTTCCACAGTTACTAGCTTGATGGAAGCAACTGGATAATAACAAACAAGCTGATATTATTTATTACTGATAATACTGATATTATTTATACCAATCTGTCAGGGTCTTTTTCGTCGACTGGTCAATGGCCACACATTGCTCACCCATAAATTTGACACAGTTGATTTCTCTCCAGCTTTAGTTTCTCTTTTCATGAGCTGCCGTACTGATAGGAAACGTTATGTGAGATGCAAAGGCTATGCATGTGCGGAATCTTCGGCTTCATCGGGAGTGTCACAGGAAACTATCTTGGGTCACTTCTTTTTCTGAGTTGAAATATTCTTTGCCGATGATCTCATTCCTCAGTTACTAGCGTGGACTATTGCATATTTCTTCAAGACTATATTCACCTTGTTCAAAAAATTAAGCATGCATGAACTGTAGATTTATTAATTTTTGGTATGCAATTCGAATGTAAATCTATTGGGCAAATATACTACTACTAATCGTGTTTTTGTGTTCTTGGTAATCTTATCTTCCCGTTATCGGATTTGTCTGTAGTATACGCGACATAACATACATTCGTTTTGAACTTACAAACATTTGTGTATTATCGGTTGCGAACTAAATTGTTAAATTGAAATTGTCTCCATCTGTTGGGTTATTCAATAAGGCTAGTCAACTAGAACTCTATACATTGAGATATAATGATATACTAAGTCCAGCCAGAGGCAAATAACGGGACCCATCAACGTTACCAGGTAAAAGAATATTTATTTTTCGAATACATTGTAAAATTACAACACATTCTCACACATGACACAATACAACACAAAGGGGGTTGTGGAAGACTTCTGGAAATTAACTACACGAATTCATATGAGAAACCAGCCGATAAAAGATCCACAAGTACATTTCTCATCAGATGAGGTTGCCATCGAAGGGAGCAGTGGTAGACGATGACGTAATAGGTGGGATTCACATGGACTACCAAAGCGTAGGGCTGCCATGTAAACATCGTGCTAGCAACTAGGTGCCTTACTAGACGACCGGAAAAAATAAACAAGATTTTTGTACGCGTAAGGCGATAATTAGCAGCAATCAATTAATTAATTAAACAAATATATTCAGTAGTGAATTATATAAAACCGCATAAATGGAGGTGGTTACAGTTAAGAGGAAAGAGATTCTGGAGGTTGCAGCTAAGAAAAAAATGATGATGGAACACTGAAGAGAGAAAAGGGTTGGTACACGATACACTTACGCGCAACAAAGTAAGTAAGGTATTCATAAATTCTAAGTGAAATATTGTCAAAACTCTTGTAGTTCTTTTATATAGTAACCAGTTTTCAAAAATCCAAATTCACAACCAACGTCAAAATTCTAATATACGTAAATTAAATCTATCAATTCCGATATATGTAGTATTGTTACTTATATTTTGAGAAGTTGCCTGGTTACACGAATCATATGTAACAAACGAACTCAACCGACATAACAGTTTAAATCACATTCGCAATTGAGTCACACCCTGACATAACGTCTTTGAGGTTACTGTTATCAAAAAGTCAATTTTGTAACACCGCGATATATGCTTTTACCTCAATGCCATCTTTGGATACACTTTACACCACTTAGCACGCCGAAAACGTTAACCTTTTTGACTGAACAAGTTCCTAGATATGACCCTGACACACCTGCATTCTGTACTCCTCTTCTTATATTTTCTTCTTCTTGGTCTTATACATTTGCAATAAGAAATGATTGTTATAATATTTTATATAGAAACCTAACTACATCTGTGCTAACTTAACATAATATATACCTATATGAATTCAATGAAACACAAAAATTGTATTGATTGTAGCGATTGTATTGATACAACGCGGAAGTTCTAAGATACACACTTGACATTCTTACGAAAACTCTACGAGAAATGTTATCTGAGAATTCATTACTCACCATTCTTTTTGTATTATATAATAAACTAATGCGAACTATATACTACAATTAGCTGCAGGCTCTCCCAAGCGGGATATCTCAGTATACAACGGCTGAAGCATAAACAAATCTTCATTTAAATTTTCGTCTTTTTTATTATGCCGGTAATCATTGAATCGACATAGTTCTCTAGAAGTTTAAATCTTTCACTGGTTAAGGTTTCGTCCAAAAACAATGGTCCAACAATTATATCCGATGATACGGACCCAGACACTTATTTTCAGCGGATATTGATCATATTTTCTCGATAAAAATCGGGATTATCATCGGACGAGAATTGGTTTCGATTGTCTATCGGATGCTGTTCTAGGACAACCTCCCTGTTTGGCAAACATAGCCAAATTCGACAATAAATACTGAACTGATACTAAACTGTGATACTAAAAGGCACAACTAAAAAAGTGGTAGCAAGAGAAACATAGCACACGCCAATATGTGCTTTTCCAAAATGCTAGTATTAAAAATGTCGTTCACATCACTTTTACCTGACCATTAGCATTATTAATATGTGCATTTATTTAGCGGGCCAAGCGAAAGCGAGGAAAGAATTGCCCAATACGCAATTAAGTCATTGCTACTTCCTCTTTCAGAGAAAGAAGTATGAAGTACGTATAGCGATGACCTTGACTTAAATCCATCTAAGCAACACCTGAACTGTGCTTACGCATATGTAGCATAAGGCATGTAGATAGAAAGATTACGCATGTCCATATTATATAACTATAAGTAGATAGATATGAGTGCTAATACGTTTCTGTTATTATTGGTGGCTGGAGAAATTAAATTTAGTTGAGCGTTTGGAAATTATTTGTGTCGACACTACGAGGAAAAACGTTATTGAACTGATGCAATGAGCGGTAACATCTTGTTACCGCTTATGTTCGACTTATCGTGGAAAGAAGAAATTGCTTTATTTTGGAATTAGCTAATAGAAATGATATGGAAATCTGGGAAAATATAAGGAGGAACTGCTTCAAAATGTAATAAGTAAATTGATTTATATCTTTTGACTTACATTAATTTAAATATTACCTTTAAATAATCAAGAACAGGGTGGTACGAAAAGGGGCCAGGACATCATCAAAAGGGAAACAGCACCATTCCTGATGCAAAGGTTTTCACACAAATTACGCCCAACATTCGTCGCTGAAGTAAGGACATATGAATTTTCAAAGATTTTTATAATTAAAGGAGTATGTATTGTATCCTTCGTGATGGGATCATAAAAATTTTCTCAATCATTCCTGTACGTTTAGCATGACCTAAGATTTATTATCCATCAATCTCAGGCAATTAATAGGATAATAATTAAGGAAATAATATTTATTGTCCACCGGAATCAGAGATACAATATAAGAGACAGAGTGAAGAGACGTTGTCTCCTCCCCCCTCCACAGGGGAATGGACAGCCGACCCGCGTTAGCATATGGCTTTCGCCCACGAGCTACCATCACTGCCCACACGAGTCCGACACCTATAAAGGAACCGGACCGATAGGCCGGTGGGCACCCTTTCCCTTTTCCCGACATGGGTAGCTATGTCGGAAGTGTTCCTTCTTCCACGTTCGATGGGTTTCCGCTCGGGGTCGATTTCTCAATTCTCTTCCAGATGTGTCTCGCAAAGCTAACAAGCCTAGGCGTTACGAGGTAGGCTGTCTGGTAACCACCACCCCAATCGTGTTAGGATCGTTCCACCAACTCTCCAATCACAAGACGGCCACCGACTGAGCCGAAGCTCTACCAAATTCTTTGCCACCAGCCGTAATGTCTGTTACCCAGAAACCTGGGATGGGATCGCTCGCGTCTGGCTAGGGTTGCAACCTAACGTCCCCGTCGACAACCAACCTGCTTTTGTAGGTGACAAGTCCCGCCTCCTTACAGGCGCGGACGGCAGGACAAGCACTACCTACTAGATATGTTACGCAAGGCTACCACAGTCGAGGCGTTGCTAGATTGGCTGTCTGGTAACCACCACCAGAACCGTTTTAAGATCATTCCACCAATTCTCCAACCACTGGAAGGTCAACGGCCGGGCCGAAGTCCTACCCAATTCTAATGTCTGTTACCCAGAAACCTGGCATGGGATCGCTCACGTCTGGTTAGGGTTGCCTCCTAGGGTCCGTCGACAACCCACCTGTTTTGGGAGGTGACAAGTTCCTCCACCTTACAGGCAGGGTCGGCAGGACATGTCCAGATATGTCACGTAAGGCTACAACAGCTGAGGCGTTGCGAGGTTTACTGTCTGGTAACCACCACCCCAACCGTTTTAGGATCGTTCTACCAACTCTCCAACCACAAGATAGTCAACGGCCCGACCGAAGCCCTACCCAATTCATTGCCACCATCCGCAGAAAAAAAGTTATGGAACTGCAACAACATACCATAGTCAACTCTTCCTATTGTCTTGAATGACAGCAACTTTAAAAATATGCCTTGCAGTTTTTCAACCGATAATTACAAGTAGTAGAGACCAAACTTTGGGTGTATATTCAAGCCTACTAACAACAATGGCTGCGTTAACCAATTACAAAAGAATATTTAGAAGACCGCATAACAAAACCTGATGTTTTAGCAGCATTAGTAAAAAGTCGATTTATGCGGTATGAAAAGTTCATAGAGCGGTCAAAATAGATACCAAGGTCTTTAATTCTATCCACCCTTTCCAAAGCTCGATCGTTAATCATGTAAGAAGAATGTAATTAGTTTTTCTAGTGTAAAATATATGAAAATATGTATATTGAGTTTCAGTTTATTAGTCGAACATCATTCAATGGTGAGATTTGGAATCACTTGTAAATTCTGATCATCTCAAGATTTTATGGAGTTATATATTTTTATTTCATCGGCATATTATTTTTATTATTATTATGAGCAAGTACAGGGCATGTCAAAGAAAAAAGTATAAGATATGAACAAAAATGAGCCTGGATTTTAACCTTGTCGAACGCATGAACGAATGAAGGTGAGAAGTTGTATGATTTAAAACCATTATAGTGTACGAAGAAGTGCTGGACTCATACCGTGAATAATTCTTTTTTAATGGCCCATGACCGATAGCATCAAATGCTGAACTTTAGTCGGTGCAAAAGCCCTGGATCTGGTTCACTAAAAATATATTGCGTTACAGATACGAGAGTAACCGTTGAACTACCACAAACAAAACTATATTGATACGGTAACACCAAAGACTTTATATTATGGTATACATAGTATATATGTACACATGTAAAATATCACATTGCATAAACCTTTCCACAATTGAAAAGAATTGAAATCGGTGCGTAATTTTCTACATTATGTCTCTCACCTTTTTTTAGAAATAGGGTCCATTGCCACTCAGAAAGAAATATTTAATTGACAAATTTATTATGTACGCTAGAGATTCAGGAAAGGCAAACTAGTATCATGCACAATTATGCTAGGTATTAAATCCGCATATTATTATCATTGCCAGAAGTAAAATTTTGTGGAAAAGACGACATAGTATTAACTAATTCATCTTCACTTACGATATTTAAAACAAATGGCACGTAATGAAGTATACAGTGAACAGTAGAGAAGCACGAGCTGAAACCTTATTGATTGAATTAATTGAATTAATTAATTCAATCTTCAAGTTTATGCATGTACGTCTTGTAAGCAATATATGCGTTTTGAACAGAGGTGTTAATCTTTTAAATGTATTTAAAAATTATTATTTGTGGTTTTCCAGCGACGCCTATATGATTCCCTTAAGTTAGAATAATATAGATAAAACAGTATCAAATGCAGAAATACGTAGCACGCACATATTATAATCATACAAATGTTGTAACGGGGAATTACAAATTATGCGAATTAATTAATTCAAAAATGTATGGTTTACAGATCAAGCAGCTGTTTAAAGTGAACAAGCAAATATGTCGCAAGCGCCGCTAACCCAGATATACGCACTGCATTTAACAGAAATTGGGGACTTGGTTAATAAATTTGTACGTGATTGATTGCTGTAGAATGTGTGCGACTGAGAGAAGGAGGAGGCACTGAAAGAATTTAATTTGACATCGTCTGCAAATGTGAAATTTCGCAAGTAATAAATTTCGGTCAATTCTATACAAAAAGAAGAATAGCAATGGGCCGAGGTTTCAACCCTGCGGTGCTCCTAATTTTATAGGGCATAGATCAATGATTGTCGATACCAAAAGACTGGTTTTTATCTTATAAGGTCCTAGACAAATCCGCACAAACTACTTCGACCTGACCAGGCGCATCTAAGACCTCAACACATAAATTGTGTAAAACTACTTAGGATCGTATCAATACTTTTTTTTCCGACGTATCCGTGCTGAGCGTGTGTAATGGATCTTCGTATCGTAGAATAAATACTTGTATAAAACGGATTCGAATACGTGATAAAATCAATACTAGCCCATACTTCTCACAATCGTAAATATCACCATTCATCTCATCATCATCGTGTGTCCCGTTTTTAAAAATGTGATCTCCTTTCCATTGGAAACGTACATCTAACAACCTTAGAGTTAAAAATAATATGTCCTGGCCGAACAAGAACAAGTGAGCAATGTTTTAACAAAAAGCAAGGCATCCGATTTGGACCGACAGTAATTCAATTTTTTTAAATTATTTTTAGACCAAAGATCATATCATACTCGAAAATATAGTTAAGATCAATTAAAGGATCATAAAAATGTTTTAAAATGCCATTTTCACGGCACGAGTTCGTTATTATTTACTGCATTAATTAGTACATCGAATGGTAAACAAATATTTTTAACGAATATGTTAATATATCTGTGATTACTTCGCTAAACAACTTGGATTTTCCACAAATAACACTGGTCAACACAATTTCAGAGTTATTTTGTCCAAGGAGGTAAAGTGGTTCAACTTGGTAGTACTTTTTACACTTATTTCATATCTGTTTTCAGAATTTTTCTATCAGGCACGGTTTCAGAGTAACAAAGCAATGAAATTTTGTGAAAGTATATATTACATGTGCATAAATCATGAAAAAATGACGTACTAAGTGATATATTTACTTGGAAAATGTGCAGATACATGACTTTCGGTTGTACTTTGCATCAAAAACATCTCTCTTCAGCGTATAGCAATAGCCTGCCAACATAGCAGGGCTCCATTTGCCTTGGTATCATCAGCAATTTCATCGTCGCTTAGTATCATGTTTTTGGAGGTTTAGTCATAGATAATTCCGGACAGTAAGGAACTGGTCTCAGTGTAGATGGAATATTAGGATATTTTACAGTATTTTTGGATTTAGGAGTTATACCACTTATATTTGTTAGACTAAAACAGCAATCGGTAATATGATCCGATACCTCCAATCATAGGAATAGCAAAAGGCATATGTCGTTTACCTTTTGCTCACGCTGTAAGAAGTCTGACACACGTAACACAGCAAATATGGGGAGCCCAGCTTTTTTCTTCATTACCTACTTTACACCTGAAATACTGTTCATAGCACTTTTTAAGGAGAGGTGTGAGAGACCATTTTTGATGTTTAAATGTCAATTCACTGCAAATGTAGCAAAAAGAGTTCGGGTGGTTTACACATTTCCTTGACATTTTTGCAGGTGATCAAATGTTCGCGATTTCACTACAATAGCTTGAACGCACCACAACGCAATACTCCTTGAAACGTTAACAACGTCAGCGTATATGTTCATTCACCGTGCTCTAGCCGACAACTGAAATAACAAGAGATGCTATCTGGGTATGGGAAATGCTGGTCTTAACACGTCAAGACATGTTCAAACATTAACCATGGCATGCTTCTTGATCAGTTCCGATCTCTAGCCGACAACTGAAATAACGTCAACACATGTTCTCTTATACAACGTATCTATGTATGCATGTTTTAGGTGGATAAGCGAATATCCTGGAACATAAAAACTAAGGGTGATGGAGATATTCTGAAAACATGATTGATTTCAGCACGCAAAAGTATATGGGAAACAGGCATTTTTGTGCTGGGGACAAAGATCCTGTTAACCAGTGTAATTACCATTTAACTACTTTATGCTGGTTCGTCGGCAAAAATGTTATGATCCCAGTGGTATCTATTTAACTAAAAATAGATCAACGTAATTTCCTAAGAAAATTTATATTTAAATTCGGGGGCCTACGGATGTGTGTGGCTGTTAATGGGGAAAGGTACAATTTAATTTTACTAAACCGCAAATATATATTACCATAAAAATTTCAATGACAAAGGTGTGAATTGAAATTGAATCTTTATATTGTTAAAACGAAACTCAAATTAACATATGGAGATTGTTATAGTGTGAAAACAAAATAATATATCTATTTAAATTATATATTTAAAACAAATGTCATTCTACTTTTTTTTGTTAAGTTTAGCTCTTAAAGGTTAAAGAAACGTATTCATATGTTGTTTGGTCACACTAATATATTATCCAAATGTCGTAAATCCTTAAAACGCTATTTTTGTAGGTATCGCTTCGACATTGAAACATGTTGTTAGCTGGTAGCATTGATCAATTCGGAATCAACGTATTTCCTCCATTGTTTTTTTTTTTAATTAAATTTAAATGAAATAAAAATTTCCGAAGGAAGAGATCACGTAATTCGTATGATATTATAATTTTCTTGCGCTTTCTGTAATACGGATTGTATACAGGCTGTTCGTAAAAGGATCAAAGTAATCACTTCTGTGTTTACAGATCACTGCAAACTCAGGAAACACCTACACAAAATCGGATTATCGGAAGACACCGAATGCCGGCTGTGCATGGAGGATGAAGAAACAGTAGAGCACGTTATGTGCCACTGTACGGCGACCACCCGCATCAGGTTCACCATTTTTGGAAGGGACATTACCACCCTAGCTGGCCTGAAAAACTCCTCATACAACAAGATTCTGAGCTACCTCAAGGGCCTCGACTTGTTGGATGAACTCTAGGATGCTATCCGCTCGACAATAGGACCAAGCGGCCGAGGTAGAAGGACCCGGCGCATGACATCATTTTCCCATATAACCAAAAATAATAACCAGTTGTTCAAAAATTTCGGGGCACTATTGCTAACTTTCTTATTATTAATGCTACACATTCGGTTAAATAAGCAATGATTCAGTGTTGATTAAGGTGCAATTGAGAAAAAAGCAATTGAATGATGCGTTTTTAAGATAATTTAAAAT
>JARFOC010000636.1:569726-592087 GCA_031763485.1 Osmoderma eremita
TTTGTTAGCTTTAAGTTAGGAATAAATAAAATATCCTGTTTTTAAAAAGTGTTATTCAGGGAAGTAAAATATAATTAATGATACATATTTCATCAAAAGTTATACAGGTTTTACGGAATTAACAAAAAAAGTAGGGTGGAATCATTTCTAAAATAATAATGAACACAAGATTCCGACAAACCTAAAAATCTTTTATTGATACACAAATATGCACTGCGGTACAAAATTATAATTAATACATAAGAATTATGTATATAACAAATATAAAGAATAGAATAATAAAGCAAGTTACGAACATAACATGTCCACAGAAAAAATTACGAATATTTGTAGTTACGTCAGTTACCGATGGGCAAAGTGAAGATAAGCGTAATATCTAAAAACCGGAAACAAGAGTATACGCAAGCGAGATAAAAGTATATAACAAATGTCTTTGTTAGTGGCGATATACGTCCATATATTATTAAGTATCAACGAACAAGTTCAAGCGAGATAGAATATGATTGAGTATATGTTGATAAGAGCCTTCATAATGTTTACTGCAGTGTATGCAAGCTAATACCTGTTAGACAGAGAATACTGCCCCCTTGACATTTGACATATTTTTTCCATTCCGTATTTGGGGTTTCTTTAGTTCTCAACGCTTATTTTTATTGAATTCGGATATTTCTTGTGCTAAATCAGTTATTTGCATAACTATGATGTAGTAATTCGTTTAGGTTGTGGTAAGTTGTCAATGTAAAAGCAGTATACAAATTCTTAAAATATTTTTTGTAGCATACAATTCACGATGCCTGGTAAACGACTTTATTATCGTTGCAAAGACTTGGTTTGTCGTTTGAGAAGGAAAAGCGAAATGGAAGTTCTTTAATATCTGTTAATACAGTCCATGGGGTAATTGTATAAGGAGTTGCAGATGCTTTGAGAATTTCTATGGGTGCTGCCTGCAACATAAAGCGCAAGCAAGAAACTACACCTGCTGATTTTTCACCCAGTACTTCAACAGCCCTCTACATGTCAAGAATTATGCCCAAAACCCGTGATGTGTCAGAGAGAGTTAAGATGAGTGTTCGTAAAGTAATTTATGAGATGTAAGTTAATTTGCACAATCAATGGACATGAAGCTTCACGAATTATTCCACTGTGATTTTAATGTGACTGAATTGATATGGGCACATGCTAAAGGTTATTATAATACAGATATTGGTTGAGATGGATACGGCGATGGACAAGTTTTAGATATGTGGTAAGAAAGTTTGCTTAGTTATGTAAAAATTAGGTGTGTTAGCACTTTTATTAAGTACTATTATAAAAAGTATTTTGTTATTTATAGATAACTATAATAGCGCATTTTGAATTATTGTATAGCACGTGTATCTATTAAGTATACCGTGATTTAACGGGTTCACGATTATAGTTTTATTTAGTGGCATTAAAGGACATATACGGTGTGGTTTTTGCGAATTGTTTTCTATCAAGGGCTATGCTTTTGTAAAAGGTGTACCAAAGTTTAAGAAAAAGCAAACTGTATTCTCACCAATTGTGTCTTTCAGGATATCAAAGTTCCAATACAAATAATCATGCTTTAAATGATGAAAGACAAAATTTTGTTATTGACGATTCAGAAAAATATTTGGTAGTTATGCAATAATTACGAATGTTTAGTTTATCAGTTGTACGTATTTTTACTGCATATCTCTAGTATAACTTTGTCAAGATGTTTTTTAAATTCTCAAATGGAAATTAATCAATTGCACCTTTATTCAGATGTATATTTCCGTATATATATACTGTAATAGCCTCCCTACCCGGTAAAAATAACTCCCTTTTTAAGAATAAACTTCAAACAATAACGAAGCGTAATGATGATGTTATGCAACACTCCGTATATCTATGCGCAAATGAAAGTATAATTAAATTTTGAAAACCCCAGCAAAATTCATTAAATGAAATAAGTTTTACCCTTTTAACAAAGGTTGTAAGTATTCAAAACCTCCGCCTAAAATGATTGTTATATGTGTAAGCATTATTGAAAACAATTGTATTTAAACATTCTTCAATGTTTGATACAACAGCAAGTCTTGCTTACAGTTTATCACTTTATAGACCTGTATAACTCGATCCAGGTTGCTGCTGCAGTAATTATAAACTTATTTGTTAGATTCAAATGAAAATCGTGGATTATATATATTAAATAAGTATAATTAAACAAATCAATAAATAAATGAGATTACAAATATAAATTAACTTCTATATTTTATTTAAATAATTAATTATTTATTTTAATTTTGATTCTAAATTTCATATTTATGTTCTAGTTTCCCGAATTTTCCTGTGTATATTAATGACTTTCTCTTAAATACTTCTAGTTCAGATAAATCCGGCAGCTGTCAATTACCAGACGAATTCAAGATTTATCGAATAAATAATTCATCTAAATCTGGAACTAAGATGGATACATGTTTATGAGGATTATTGCTTTCATCCATCACCTTCAACAAGAGGATTCCATCTCTTCAGCCTTCTTAGTTTTAACATTACAACTGTAACTGTCAAATTTTAACTATTTTAAAACATTTTATTACATAAAATACATTTAGATATCAGTAACATCAATAATAATTGTCTTTGATACATATTATATGCTCATAACTTAGCAACTAAGCATAATAAGTCTTTAAGTGGAGCATTATCATGTTTACCGGGGATTTTTGACAGTGTTTTTTTTTGTCTTGAAGTTTGCTCTCTTAATTCATACATTTTAATTGTTTATGATAAATTAATATTGTCTATAAATGTTCACTTTCACTATTCACACATATAAATTGTCTGTTCTTGTAATTGCTACTTCTAAAACCTTGCCAAAAATCCCTCGGTATCAAGCATTACTTTGATATTTCTATATTTCTCTAGCCCTTAGCTCTTAATGAATTTATTGTGTTTTGTACTTCCCTATAAGTAAGAGTTTTCCCCTTCTCAGTCATGTTTTGTTGACTCCCCTATTTTTACATGTATGTACGGGCTGTACACAAATGATGGTACGCTCCATTACAATACGTACTTATGTACTGTGTATATAATGTAAGCAGTCTATAACCTACTTTAATTATAAACTCATCACAATAAAAAATAATTCCATGTGAAACTCTTCCTTTGCAACTAGCAGATATAATAATGATAATGCATGCACCTTTCAGTGGAAATGCTTCATTGTTTTTTTTTTACATTTAAAAGGAAACACTAAGGGAGATTTAAAAATTACGTTTTCATGTTGTACATATGCATTTATATTCGTGAATAAACCGACACAGATTTGCTCTAACAAACAGAATGTTTTATAGGTGGGTGAACGGTTATAATTAGGGATGAATGTACCTGAACAAAAGTTGATGAAACAAAGCATATATGAAAAAATACTCCCGGCGATGTAATTTGTGCATAATAATCATTACGAGTACCGAAAATGATGTTATCTGCGAGCTTAAGCACGTTGACGTGCATACGTGTTGTAAAGTTACGAACAGAAACATAAAATGGATGCTGAAAGAGTTGTCAGCTTGGAATATAGGCAGCTTAAATTCATACAGATGGTTTTGTAACAAATGTACATGCATTCAATGTCTATGTGACCTAATTGCTTATAAAAAGAATTAAAAACAATCTACATACTTACATCTGCAGAATTAAATTTTATACTTTTCTGCCGTACTCGGAATTGCTTTCGTTGAAATAAATTTCCTACAAAATTAAAAAAAAACCTAATATGCCAGCTTAAAATATAAAGTAATAAGATGTTTGAAAGTTATTTATTATGGCAATGTTTGCGATTCGGAGACACGCAGAGAAATACCTATCTTTTTTTATTTATTAGACGCTTCGATTTTGAACATACAAACAAATCTTAATTGGTTTTATATAAAATGCCTATCATCAAATTAATCTTTTTATAACACAGGTCTGTATTGCTGTACGTTGTTTTACTGCCTGTTTCTCGAATAAATACAATGGTAACAATCTTCGTTCATTCTAGAACTTTTTTATATGTTTAAACAATAAGTAGCAATACAAACTGACTGAGCCGATTCAGAATGTTTCGTTCGGTAAAGTTAAAAATGGCACCAATTGAATAAATCTCTTCCTCTAAAATGATATTTGTTCGTATTTAGTAGTAGCAAGTATTATGTAAAGATATACATCGTTAATGGTTAGTACCACAAGCGACTCAGAGATATCGCCAGTCACCGTTTTTTAGAAGACGAGATTAATAACTAACACTACTGATAGCTTAGTAATACAACGTGCATTCCTACCAGCTGCGGATAAGCCCAGTAAAGTAAATATATACAAAAATACATTTATATGAATTTCTGCATTCTGGATTTATCTTCTTCAGGACTAAACATTAAATTACAATGAAAAGTACCAGAAATAAGAGAAAAAAACATCTACCAATTGAAAGGAAATTCGGCCAATAATTATTTCTAGAACTGTAAATACAAATACGTGCATTTGTTTTGTTGTATCCATGATGATTTGTCTTATGTATATTTTTAATGATTTTACAAATTTTAATCATTTTTCTAGCAGCTACATAATCTGCAAGAAAAATGGAACACACCCCAGAAGTTATATTGAATTTAGATAATAATTTAATAAAATATGGTATTATTGTAACAAAAATTCGCAGTTATTAGAGAATTTTTATAATGTCAACCTTAAGGGGGGATAGTTTATATTTTATTACGGAGAAATATTGTAAAATACCATTTTTCATAAAATTTGAACATTCAATAAACTATTTACGGCAAGTATATCATCGTACTTCATACTCCTCGCAAATTGATTTTTTTTTGCGAATCTGGACCACTGCACGGCATGTTGGAATAAAGCTAATATTTCCAACAGAGAAATTAGTCGTACGAGGTTCAACTGAAACTTTGTATTGTCCGCAGGAGCGTGTACCGGCATAATCTACAATACATAAAAAACGTACTAACAGGCACATAAAACCTTTATAAAATCCCTTACCCTCTTCTAATTTATTACACAGGCTTGCATCTGTTTAATTCGGCCATACTTATTAGCATAATCAGAAGACTGACAGCGGCACACCACAAGGAGTATTAGGGAGCATCAGCTGGTTTCTACGTTACGTAGATATCGTCTGGATTATTATATCCGCATTTGTATACATAAACCGAAGATGCACTAGAACAAAAGTATTTCTTAAACCCGGCGTGATTGGATATCCATTACATTGTAAAGAATCGCAAATACTTAAACTTGCGGAGAATGGAGATTTAGCAAATCTCCTTCGAGCGTACGCTTTATCGTAAATTTATTCCTTACCCCAACAGAAACTTTAAAGACGGGGGAAGCTGTTGATTCGCCCTAAAATCTTCTTCAACCCAATTACTGTGCGTTACTTAAAGCAGTACTGTGCACATTAAGTTTATATTAAAAACATACACTTATTAAGCAGTTGTTTAGTTGGCAAGCATTTAGACGTACCAAATTAAACTTGAATCTTCATAATATTGAAGTACAGAAAGGAAATGTTGCTTAGCAATAATATTTTGAAACCTTACTTCAAGAAGGTACCGGAAAACTGTTGAGCTTGAAAAAAAAATATGCAAATTACTCTCTCCTGTGTAACGCACATTGCGTGGAATGTCTATAATATGACCGTAAGCATCAGAGAGTTCAGTAAGTAATTAAAGTCAAGTTAACTATAAAAATAATAATCCAGCCTCTCCCGAACAGCGTGAAGCTAACTACAGAGAACAAAGGGCGGGCATGGATTATTATTATTACGAGTCCACGGACCGACTTAAGATCTTGGCAATCAGCATTTGCCAAATGAGTAAGGAAACCCAGGGGAAAATTCTGAGAGCGGTAATATTCCGGATATACAGGGTGACGCATTAGTGTGGCAAAGCTCGATATATCCGTTATCGTGTAAGATATCAAAAAAAGTTATTCACGAAAATTGTAGGCAGTCTAAAACTTAACATTTCAAAATTATTTTCAAATATACAGCATATTTTATATCACCACGGTGAATCGAACATATATTTTCTTAAATGGAACACCCTATATATTATTTTAGGTTTAGATTAAGTTCATGCCTCATACTTCCAATGTACAGTTACATTGAATTATACCGAGTGTTTTGGAAGTTATGGTAAATTTTATATGACAATCACTGTAAGTCAAGGTCTTGTATATTGCAAACGAAACTGTCTGAATATTTTTTTACATGCATAGATTTTTGATATTCGGCTAGTTTTATATTAAATTGAAATTTCTTCAAAATTGTCAATACTGACTACAAGAGGAGTCAAAACTCACATACATTATTTTTTAGTTATTTTAAACGAATCACTCTGTATTTTATATCATAAAAAGAAATAATAGTTCAGTTACTTTCATTTTTACTAAGCACTCTATATACCTGAAGTTATTGATATCTAAGATATTTTGAAATCTCTTTTATAAAAATGAGATTTTTTGAAATTATTTTAATATAACAAGTTAATCGTGGAAAAATGACAGTAGGACAGCCTTAGGTCTTAATTACTAGGTAGGAGATTATGTGATTGGATCACATTTTTTAGAGGCATGAGTGAATGGTCAAGCTTATTTAGACTTTTTTGAAAACGTTCCTCTAGACGTTCGTCAAAGGATATGGTATCTCCATAATAGAGCTTCGTTACCTCACACTAGGTTAATACACGATCATCTAAACACAAATTTCCCTGAAAGATGGATAAGAAGAGGGGAAGCAATTGAGCGACTAGCTCGATCATCAGAGTTCACTAAAATTAACTTGTTCATGTGGTCGTATGTAAAAAAACCTTGCATATCAAACACCGCCAACTACACAAGATGTTATGAAAAACAGGATAAGAGAAGCATTCTGTAGTATTAATTTAAAAACTTCTGTGATCGTTTGAAGAACGGCTGCAATGTTCTAATGATAGTACGGGTTTGAATATTTATTATGGAACTACACTCTAAACAGTTGGTTTAATTAATTAACTGTTAATCATTGGTGTAAGTTGTAAATGTTTGTATTTTGTAGTTGTATTAAACATTAAACTGATATTTTTCCATGACTAACTTGTTATATCAAAATAATTTTAAAAAATCTCACTTTTTAAAAATACATTAAAATATCTTAGAAATTAATGGTAATTTAGGTATACAGACTGCTTAAAAAAATAAAAGCACCTAAACTATTCTCTCTTTTTATGATATAAAATACATGCTGATTCTTTTAAAACAATCGAAAAATTAATTTATATGAGTTTTGACTCGCCCTACATTCAGTTTTAACAAGTTTAGAAAAATGTCACTGCTATAAAACTGGCCGAATATCAAAAATCTATGCGGGTAAAGAATTTCAGACTGTGTCGTTTGCAGTATACAAGACCTTGAACTCCCAGTGATTTTCATATGACATTGACCACAACTTACTTATTTATTTATTTATTATTCAAGAGAAGACTTTGGTAATTACAAATACATGAAATTTTACAATGACAATAAAACATAACATGTACTGATAAAACAAAACATAAACAATATGCTATATTACAAAAATACAACTTACCTACTACTTGGCATGCACTACAAATTAAACGCCATACAAAGTAATCAAAGTATATAAAATAATAGGATACGGTGACTTGAAATAAATTGAAAAATAATAACATTAGTGGTGGAAAAATAAAATGACAAAATTGTTTGAAACAGCTAAATATTTTTTAAATAGGGAAGACTAATATTAGAGATATCTATATCTTTACAAATTATGTTTACCCTGGAGCACATTGCTGGGATTGGTGAAGCTGAATAATGATCTATTCTAGCTGGTGACACATGCAATAAAGGCGTAATTCTAAAATTTAGTCGAGGAAGATAGAAATCTAAACCTTTAAGTAATTCGCTATCATCAATTTGTCCGCCTATAAAGTTGTAAACAAAGATTATTTGCGATCATAACATCCTGGATTCAAGGGACTGGTAATTAAACATGTTCCATAAAGTGCTATAATAGTAATTATGACTTACTTTTGTGTACACGATAATGTAAGATCTTTAAATACTTCTGTTGTACGCTCTCAATGTGATATTTCTTGTAAGAGGGACACCACACAACTACGCAATATTCTAGTTTGGAACGAATGAAGCTGTTATAAAATGCAATAATTGCACCATTGTCATGAAAATCGGGGGTGTTGAGATATAAAAAAGCTAATGTTTTCATTGCGTTGGCGACAATATCGCAGATATGTAAATTAAAAGTCAATTTACTATCAAATAGAAACCCACTGTATGATTGAATGAAATTGTACATTGGATGTGTGAGACATGAGCTTAATCTAAATCTGAAATAATATACAGGGGGGAAAACGTATGCTTGATTCACCCTGGTGATATGAATCATCCTGTATATATAAAAATAATTTCAAAATGTTAAGTTGAGAACTGCCTACAATTTGTGTAAATAATTTTTTTGATATCTTATATATATATATATATATATATATATACATAAGAAAGTCATAAATGTAAACGTTACAAGGGGAGATTAAAATAAAATATAGGCAACCAGAAAAGAAAGGATTTACAGAAAGCCCTAAATTTTATTTTTCGACATGTGATCCTTCAACAGCTAGTCCTCGCAAGTGCTTCAGTTTAGGAAAGAGTAGACCGACAGACCTAGGTCAGCAGGGATAGGGCTTTTGCATAAAATAAGGCCGATTTTTGGGTATTGTAATTTTTACATTTGTAATTGTTTCTTTGTAAACATCTACGGTAATTGTGAACCTGCTCTTCATATACCAAGAATGCGCTCAAAAACAACAAATTGTCGCCAGCAGATTACCCCAGTTACTTTCGTCTTTGTTTTTTTGGGCGGTGGAGATACTTTGTGCTTCCATTGCACTGAATCTTGTTTTGCTGGGAGATCGCCGAGGAACACACGCTTTCATCGCCTGTTACAATTTTGGAAAAAACGATCTAAGTCACCAGCTACAACTTTTGGTCAAGAGCCAGGATTCCGGCAATCCAGCGCGCTGACACTTCCATCATTATTTCCAAATCCTCATGCAAAATTATCGAAACGCAGGCTTCGCGCATTCCTATTTCACTTGACATAAACCTTGATTGGTCAATCCAATAACACCATTTCTTAAACTCTCTTGATGCTTACTTTGGTTTTTGTCTCCACAGGTCGTCCGCTCTTCGCGTCATCTCCAATTGATTTTCTACCTTTTCTATAGGGAATCTTCACGGTTTAGAACAGTCATACATTCTTGTATAGTTGTTATCTGGTTCCCTTCTTTTTCAAAAAAAAATATCATGCTTCTATGCTATAAATTTAAGAGTAACAAGTAAAATATTACAATAACACGACCGAATCACTTATTTTTGCGCATTTGCAACTGCACAAAAACCACACAAATGATTTGATTCACACACAACTTGACAGATACTCGTTAAAATATTGCAGCAACTTAGTAAACAATTGTCACAACATCGCGGTAGATTTAACTTCAATCTTCCATTGTATGAAATAAAATTGGAGTCCTTTGCGATAAGAAGATTATAAACGGTACATAATTTCATACTAAATTGATATATTGATATTACACAAGCAATACAAACGAAGTAATAATACAGAAAGAGGAGAGAACTCTCAATTTCTTGTTGACGGTGGAGATATGCTTCTGTGATAGGAATAAATGAAAAAGCAGAACAAACATGCCGTTGCTTACATATCGTTGTATTACACCGCAATGTGTCAGAGATACGCACACGTACAAGAACGAACAAATCAGATATATAAATCTGATATTGTTTCGGTGGAAAAGAAATTCGATTGATAGTATACATGATTACGCGATACACACAAAACTCGGCGACGAAATTGGTATTCAAATGGTTCTCTTCAATTCCAGCAGACACGCTAAAATGTCAGATTCCTCTATTTCCGGCGCCCACGTGTCTCGATTCTAAAACTCGACGGAGTTATTTTAAACCATACTTCACGTGTAAACATAAATTACTTAGGTAATATGGATTTAAAGCGGGTCGCATTGGTAGCAATTTCTTCTCGTGAAAGACTTTATGCCTTTCCCCCCAGGGGTGAAACGTATAATTCACGAAATAGATCAACTTTCTTTCCGTCCTTAAATCATTACTTTTTTTTCTGTCTGATAGCGGACTCATCGCGTCCACGGGAAAAGGTAGGGAGACAATAATAACTGTTGATTTATTATCTTCGCAAAAACTTTATGATTTTGAACCAATCGTTCTATTATTATTACTTTTTGACATTTTGACCATGCAGAAATGAGTATTATATCTAGAATAATGTATTGAATTCGGAAGTACCTAATATAAGTCGATTATGCTTTCCATTTGCAATTTCACGTACGCCTTAAACAAACACATTTTACATTCACACTCTAAATTCCAACTTCAGATTCGTCGCGTTCAAGAGGAAAGTTCTGGGGTATTAATCCTCTTAAGCCGAAGCATATGTGCATTTGAAACAATAATTCCGCCTGTGCAGATAACGGGCTCATTGTATTAGTTACTGTAATTTATCTATTCGGTTTACAGAAATTTAATGCATAGCTTGCCAAATTTAAAAGAGGTTACTTGTATATACAGGTGGACGCATTAGTGTGACAAAGCTCGATATATCCGTTATCATATAAGATATCAAAAAAAATTGTAGACAGTCTCAAACTTAACATTTTAAAATTATTTTTATATATACAGGTGTTCCATATCACCAGCGTGAACCAAACATACGTTTTCTTAAATGGAGCACCATATATATTATTTCAGATTTAGATTAGGCTCGCCCCTCACACCCCTTAATACAATTTCATTGCATTATACAGCGTGTTTCAGAAGTTATGGTCAATTTTATATGCAAATCACTCTGAGTTCGAGGTCTTGTATACTGCAAATGACACAGTCTGAAATTTTTCTCTTACAAACAGATGTTTTATATTGGCCCACTTTTATAGCAATGCGGCATTTCTTCAAAATTGTCAAAACTGAATACAGGGCGAGTCAAAACTTAAATACATTAATTTCAAAGATATTTTATAGTATTTTTAAAAAGTGAGATTTTTTGAAATAATTTCAAATAACAAGTTAGTCATGGAAAAAATGACCGTTAATGTTTAATACAAACTACAAACAGTTATAACTTACATTAATGATTAACATTTAATTAATTGACCCAACTGTTTACAATATAGTTCTATAATAAATGTTCACAATATCCACCAAAACAGCATTGCAGCCGTTCTTCAAGCGATTGTCTTATATTTCTTAACATTTCTTAATTAAAACTCGAGAATGCTTCTCTTATTCTGTTTTTCATATCACCTCGTGTAGTTGGCGGTGTTTGCTATACAAATTTTTTTTCTTACATATGACCAAATGAAGAAGTAAATTTTAGTGAAACCCGGTGATCGAGCTAGTTACTCAATTAGTTCCCGCCTCCTTGTCCATCTTTCAAGGAAAAGGTCGAGTATTAACCTAGTGTGAAATAACAAAGGTCCACCGTGCAGATACTACATCCTTTGACGAACATTTAGGGGAACATTTTCCAATAACAACGGTGATTTCCTAAAAAGTCTAAATAAACTTGATCATTCGATCGTCCTTCCAAAAAATATGCTCCAATTACTTAATCTCCTAACTAGTAATGAAGACACGATTAATTCGTTATATTAAAGTAATTTCTAAAGATCTTTTATAAAAAAGCTTTAAAATATCTTAGAAATTAATGCCTTTAGATATAGAGTGCTTAATAAAAATGAAAGTAACTAAACTACTCTTTCTTTTTATGACATAAAATACAGGGTAACCCATTTAAAATAATTGAGAAATGAATGTATTTGAGTTTTGACTCACCCTGTATTCAGTTTTGACGATTTTGAAAAAATTTAACTTTGCTATAAAAGTGGATTTGGCTCCTCTGAACTTTTTCCTCTTTCCAATGAGGAAAATCCACGCCAAAAAGCCGCGAAGATTGGATATGATAGAGGAGGTATGGCGCACGGTGATAAACACATTAACCAAACAACACTTCCAGAATGCATTCCGTTCGTGGCGGAGGCGCTGGGATCGGTGTTTGCACTATCAGGAAGACGACTTTGAAGGTGGTGGGGATGCATGACATCCTGGTGTTTTGCAATTTTATTTATCGCTACATTTCTGGAACTTTTGGGTACAATAGCATAAATAGATTAACCTCGTATATTATCATCTTACAATCCTGCGAAAAAACTTGATAATAAAGGTGACAAAGAATTTCAACAAAAATATTTTTAACTTTCCAAAATGACTGCCAGGGTCCGTAACTCTCCAGGTAAATAAAAAATTGTAGATAAATGTAGGTTAAACTTATTATCAGTGAAGTACTCAGACGATTTTACATAATTTTCAATTAACACCTTTCAACGTAACTTCCCTACAAGTGGTAGGGTGGTAGGGGGTATGCCTGCGTAGAAAACCAGTCATAGCTTAGGTTTACCTTAACGGATTTTATCATCAAGGTTGTAGGATGAACGGTTGCTGAATTATTATTGAGAGTAGATGTTATTCATTTAAAATAACTATTTTATGATAGCAATTACAATTAATGATAACGTCCCAACGTTGTCTATCGCTTCATATTCATTATTTCCTAAAACAGTTTCGGAAAGTGTTTTCTCTGAACTCAAATATTGGATAAATCTATTCTTCAAGTTTCTTGTTATGATTAGTAACATTTAATTGTCAATTATTTTGCGCTATAAAAGCTTGCTGTTGGGAATAAATTTTCAGCATTATTTAAAGTATAATTTATAATTTTAATTTTACATGTTTAGAAGATGTTGAAAACGTAATAATATAAATCTATTTCTATTTCTATACTGCAATTAGGTATATGTCTACATTATCACATTGAGTTTCTCGTAGGCAAAATCACGAAAATGTCAGCAATTTAACGAAAACTTACATGCAAATTTAGAACGGATTATGAAGTGTGGCACCAACCTCTTAAACCTCTTAAAATGTCAACATCATTCGAAAGTGCCATACAATTATCTGAGATAACACGAAGGAAAACTGATAAATCACGTTTCCTTTTACGACATATCCACGGCCACGTAGCACGGTCTATCCACGGTCAGGTTATAAAGTTACGGACGCACAGTGGTACAAAATGAAAATTGAGCGGGACAAAAATCAGAAAAATGTTTTCATTACATACAAATGGACACTAAACAGCAAGTGGTTGTATCCTGTATATAATAAATGTAATAAATATTCTGTATGTAATAAATACAGACAGATTACTTTAATTAATTAATTTTGTGAGTTGCAATACGTGATTAGAAATAGTTCAAACTTACCTAAATATGTAAAAAGTAATATTATAGCCACCTTGACACTCTAATACTTTCGTAAGGCATTATACCACGTTTATTTGAAGTTTGAAGTTCGCGTAAAATTAAAAAAAAAGTGTTAGGGCGCTTCGAGGTGGCTGTATTTTACTTTTTGCGTATTTAAGTATGTCTGAACTACTTCGACGGAGGATGGCGAAGCTTTTTTCTTATGCATAGAAAATTATGTCTAAAATTACATAAAACGTCCTAAAGTTGTGAAGTAAGTGATATACAGGGTTTTTTGTGTATAGTTATCTACACATAGGTATTTCCTATAGGTAACGTTAAGCGACATAGTAGACAACCAGTTATACGTTAACGCGGCCTCAGTGTGAAAAAAACAATTCCTTGTGTCAAATATTTCTTTACTAATTAAATTTTTTTTTATATTTATTCATACATCGATTACAAATTAAACACATTTTATTGAAAAGTAAAAAAATGATTTAAATTATTAACAGGTATAACGTGACACCAGAAGAGTAATAATTTAATACAGGTTGGGGACATGGTTTCAGTCAATTATCCTGAAGACCTATAGCATGTGTGAAAACTATGCTAAGATAAACCGAACAGATTTTTTCGAAACAATATTTAATTTGTTAAATGAAAACGTAGAAATTTGGAATAAAACATTTTTTACTATAAAATAAATTCTTCATTCAAAGTTGAAATTTTCCACATTATCAAAAACATAACCAAATTCTAGTATATCGTAATATACTAAACTACAGTTTCATAGTAGATAATGAATGGTGAGGTCAACACTCAGAACTTCCGCCTTGTATCCTATATTTATGCATTAAAAAATACTAAATTTCTTTTCCATTAATCCGTTAGTTATTGATCCCGTACAAATTCTCATGCATAGAACCTGACACAGATGCAGTACCCTCAAACGATCAGCTGATTGGTATCCAAACGATTGCTTTCTTTGAGGTTATCTGAAAAGTAAAAGTTTATAATAACATGCAAATACGTAATTTGGACCAACTGAAAGACCGCAGACGTACTGCTTGTGATCGAATAAACCCAGAAATGGCTTGAAAGACAAGGAGGGCACTTAGAAAGCTTGCTGTGAAATTACACTTCACCTTTGTTATCTTGTTTTGTCTTATTTACTCGTTTGAATAAAATAGTTTCGTCATTC
Organism: Osmoderma eremita; assembly: GCA_031763485.1. NCBI lineage: Eukaryota > Metazoa > Arthropoda > Insecta > Coleoptera > Scarabaeidae > Osmoderma > Osmoderma eremita. The sequence continues at coordinate 584,346 of JARFOC010000636.1, forward strand.
CAAGTTGAAATTTTGCACTTTCTTTGTTAAAAACAATTCATGGTACCTCTGTTTTGCCAATACAAATTTCGTGGTTCGTAGTAGATTTTAAATTTTCATGGTATGCTGGAAATTTTTCGTTAGAAAAAATAAATTATAGTAGATCGTTGAAAACGTGCTAGCCAGAGATAATTAATTAATAATACTGGCCATAGATCTACACTGACGACGCGTTAAGGTATAACTGGTTGCCTACTATGCCGCTTAACGTTACCTGTAGGAAATACCTATGTGCAACGTTACAAAAAGAGCATATACTACAAGTGTCGCAATTTCAAAATATTCTATTGCATGATAAAGTGCTTACCCTGTATGTCCATTTTTGTGTAATGAAATCATGCTTTGATTTTTGTCCTGCTAAATTTCCATTTTGGACCACTGTGGGACGGTTCCATATGTGAGCAATCATAATTTTACATATTCGTGTTTCTAATGCTATACAAGCAAAAGTTTGTATGGCCTGTAGTACTATAATATTTTTTAAACTTTGTGCGGGAGGAGTACTCCGAACAGTGTGTTTATAATATTATATTTAAAATGTTGAAAAAAGTTTCTGACTATCAAAGAATTTTTCATGGTAGCTAATTGAAACTGGTTACTGTAAAACATGCTTAAAAATTAGTAGTCATTAATACACGTATCTATTTAGAATGAAAAACATCGCAAGGTTTAACACTTTGTAAAGATCGTTGTAAAAGTTCGGTTCGCAGACTAGAAACTTAAACAAAATTCATTAAATCTTAGATTTTTCCCGGAAAGTATTTAATTAATAGAGAAATCTTTCCAGAGGTAATTTGTGTTATATATTAAAATAAAAAGTAAATTAAGAGTTCTGAGAAATCTGCATAGAGCATGAACTACATAGCTGTTAAATAATTCAAATAAGTAAATTTATAATTTTATTCCTTGAAATAGTAAAAGTAAAAATACCCTTACCACCTTGCTGAGTGAAGCACTCCAGATACGTATTTCGGCAACTAAGTTGCCATCCTCAGCAGAATCTCTCAAGGAAAATAATGTTACACGCAACATTCTGGGAGATGCGCACCACACTCAGTGTTATTCAAGTGGTGTTTTGTGTGGTACATATCTTCCAGAGTGCTGCGTCTAACATTATTTTCTTTCAAAGATTCTGCTGTGGATGGCAACTTGGTTGCCGAAATACGTATCAGAAGTTCTTCACTCATCAAGGTGGTAAGGGTATTTTTATTTTTACTATTTTAAGCCACCGTATCCAAGTCTTCATTCCTTGAAATAGGTTATTCAGAAATAAGAGGAAACAATAATTACAACAGGAAACATTATGCCATTAAAAAGCTAAAATAAAAATAATTCCTGCTTAATTTCTCATATCAAGGTGTAATTTCTCATATTTCTGTTCCTTCAGTTACTACATTGGGTGCGTATAATGTGATTAATGTCTCTGTAGGTTAGGGTGTTCCTTATTTATAAACTACCAATTTGTTTCGTTCTCGCCCTCTAAAAAGTTTGCAATCGGGCTAAAAATGAACAATGATTTTTTAAGATTCCGTTAACCTGTGATTGCTTGATTAACTTGAATTACCTAAATTTGTAAATATGAAAATAAAAATCTATTTATAAATATGATGGCGATATTCTCCAATAAAACTAATGCTCCATTAAATCTTTGAGGCAGTTGTTTCGAAACATAACGCTTGGACTGTTTCCGACAATTCCAATTCCTGCAAATCTGAATTTTATACCGCTAGAAAGCTTATTTTTTTTGTACTTCTATTTCACATTCTTGTTGAAAACAGTAACCCACAATCGCCCAGTAATGGAGTCTGTATCATTTAATTATGACAACAGCTTTCCATCCCAATGCTACCACAACGCTACGTCTTCGTCATGTCAATTTTGCGACGCTTCGCGTAGGCGGAATACCTGCGCTTGTAATCAAATCACTTATTGTTAGTTAAGAGTAGTCACATATTGAGATTTTAGATATGACATTAATATTTTACTATTTGTACTTCGGCAACAATTTTTTCGAAGTTGTCGTGGGCACATGAAAGACTTATGCTGAGACGCTTTTTTTGTGTGTGTAGGTACCTATGTTACCTAGGTTGATTATATATCTTTTATGGGGTGAGGTCCAACAAACTCGGTAAACGAAAATATCATGTCTAAACAAGGGACACCTCAGATTTCTTTACGTTTAAGTTATAAACCAGCCACACCAATTTGTTAACTGTAATGTTATAATTATTGCCTATATACAAAACAAGCTATTTAGAAAGAATGAAGTCTAATAAGTCGCGATTTTAAAAATACAAGATATAGTCATGGTGTGAACACCAACTTCTGCTGGCGAGAACAGATTGCTACCGTAGCCGTAATCCTATAGCTGCAGACAGCTAACGTGGGCCGATATTCCACAAGCAGCTATTTCCAAGTTGAAATCTGTGTTGCCATTTTAAGTATTACTTCTTCGGAAGAATCTATAATTGTCTTATCGATTACGACAGCCGTTCTGTTCTTTAGCGTCAAAATACTGAGTTCACACAACCATTCTGTACATTTTTCAATTAAACGTTATGTACTGGAGTAGATGTTAGATGCAGCAAACGTAACTTTTGCAAAATAGGGAAAGCTAGTTGTACCATTACGATTTCTTCATTCCGAGAAGGGCATGCATACGAGGGATGCTTGTATATTGCGGGAATAAGCGTTCTGACGCCTGTATCGTAAATTTCGGTCTTTCTGACAGTATACTTACTCAGAACATTTTGACGTACAAGCAATATTTGTGTTACTTACAGTGGCTTAAAGAAATCATCTTGGCCAATATTCGACGTGGATTATCTCAACAACAGTGCATCGATGAACTTAATTTGGCATTTGGCGATGAAGCGCCATCAGAAACTAGTTTATACCGGAGGAATTCCGAATTCAATCGTGGCCGGGGTTCACTTACTAACGAATTTCGTGAAGGCTGTCCAAAATCAGTTGTTGTTCCGAAAAACATTGATGCTGAGGGTGAACTGATATTGCAAGATCGGCATGTGACGTATCGTGAGGTTGAGGTATCCTTCGTGGCACTAGCATACATTCATTGCATCAACATTTGGCCGTCAAAACAATTGGGTAAAAAAAAAGGCTCGTGTGGGTTAGTCGAACAAAATGTTCCAAAAATACGATCACAGTAGTGGTAAGAGCGCTAGGCACCCTTCAGTGTTGAGGATGAAATCAACATTGCTACACTCTACGGAGAGGAGAGGCAGTAACAAGCCACACAGTTCACACACACACACACGATACACACGTACACAAACCTAATGTAGAGTGATACAATGGGCCTTAAGGTCGCAGTGTTAAGTCTCTGCATTAGGATACAAACAACAACAACAGGTGACGAATCACGGATCTATGCCTATGAACTCGAAAGTAAACAGCAGACGACTGTATGAGTCTTTCAAGATGAGCCAAATGTTGTTCGCGCGAAGCACTTCGAAGCAAATGGTCGCCTGTTTCCTGGGAAAAACCGGACATGTGGCAACTGTGCCATTGGTGCAACGTCGGACGGTCAATTCTGAATGGTGCACCACCATTTGTTTGCCAGAAGTATTCGGAAAAGCAAGGGAAATCAACCGCCAAAGACGGATCATTCTCCACCATCAGTTCAAACAAGAGCTTTTTTGGCACTGAAAAAGTTGAATTGGTGGGTCATCCGACGTACAGCCCTGATTCGGCAACTAATGACTTCCTTTTGTTTTCGCATACCAAACAAAATTTATGTGGTCAACGTTTTTTGACGGCTGAAGATGCTGATGCTTTTAAAATGCTAATTTGGAGGTACTTCGATCGGAGTGGAAAAAGTGCTTCGAAAACTGGTTCAATCCCATGCAAAAATGTTTGATCTCCATGGAGAATATTTTGAAAAACAATAAAGCAATATATTGATTAATTCTAGTTCCTGCTCTCTATTCCCGAAATATAAATGGCAACCCTCGTATTACTAAAACCTGTTTAGATAGCCATTACATTTAATAGGTACTGGACAGTTGAAGAAAATTGAACAGTTTTACTTTTTTTACGTTACCCATGTAATTTGCACATCTATAACTAAAACTAAATGAACATTGGTTAATCTTTTCAGTAATGTCATAGTTATTAATTTATTTAAATCCTTTTTAGATTGTGATTTTCTTATACACATATGTAGAATTGATATACTAACCGATTAAACTACATAATCTCTCACAAGAGAATAAAGCAGTACCGCCCTGTGTAAACTGTATAAACTGAACCTTTAAGCTTCGAATGTGTATTACATCAGCTACGTGCACCTGCTAAAAGTGTGATACCCTAAACTCTGTATAGCAATCCTTTCAAAGTACATAATGGATCCGCTCAGTGCGTCCGAGATAATCTACGGTAAATTGAGGTACTAGTTGAATCGACCATGGAAACTATAAAACTTGAAATAAGGAACTTTAATTAGTTGAAGTTTCTTATCTCGGTCAACTTGTGTGCGAAGTTTACACAATAATTTTCCTACCTCTTTGCCGTTTCTGTTTTTCCACCTAACCCACTTCGTGAATCCGGGCCTCCAATAATCTATCATGTATTCCTCGGCGTATTCCTGTCCCTGTCCATTACCGAACCGTCCTTGCGTACGACCGCCCGTAATAACATGAAGTTCCTCCAAGTTGATCTCCAGATATTCCTTCGCGTCTCTGGATACCATGTGACGTGGACACCAGGCGCCCCCATTCTTGTCATTCCTCAACCTAGTAGAGCATAAAATCTTATTAAAAGCTCATCAGGCGGGCGTCATGTTAATTAAACTAAATTAAGTGGGACAGAATCACCCTTAAACGTTTCTTAAATATATTAGCATTAGGTTAATTATAAATTAAAAAATTTAAGGATTTCCATTTACTGAATTGCTAACACCATTACTATAGTTTTTAGTACTAGCCTAAAGTTTGCAATTATAAGCATAGGAAGACTTCTATGCATTGCTTTGTACCCTTAAAGAATATCCAGGAAACTAAGGTTACATACTGAGTTTATGAAATTTCCATTTAATGATTTGCAATACCAATCAATTTAGATTTAGACAAACGTTTAATTTATTTAAATATTCTCTGAACAGAAATTGTTGTTGATAACACATTTTTTAAAACTAAGCTTTTTGAACTTACAAAAAAACATATATGCGATAATCCAATACCCTATGTGGTTGACGAAACAGTAACAAAAATGATCGTACAATTTAAAGAGTACCACTACCACCGGTAGAAATCAAGTATCGTTTTCCTGCCAACAATAAAACCTTAAGTTAGCAGAAGTAAAAACTTTATCAAAAGCAGGGAATAACTTTGCGAGTGCTGAGAAATTGACAAATTGTATAAAACATACAAGAAAGAAAAATCAAAAAATGTGGTGGATAATATAGTTAATGATATTGCGGATGAATTGTTTATTAATAAGAACACAGGATCATCATATCTGTTATTGAAATCTAATCTTTAATAATAGCTCCTCTAAAAAAATGTATATTTTAGTGGAAATATGTCGAATATTTATGCTTTAATACATTTTAACAAAAAAAGTAAGGTATATGAAATGATACTGGAAAAGAGACTAAGAGAAGGAGTAGATAAAATAATCGATGGTAATCAGTGTGGTTTCAGGCAGGGTCGATTTTTAGTCTGGGGCAAATATCGGGGATGATTGCGCACAATAAAAATTGTGATGGGGGTGAGACAAGGAGGAATACTTAGCTCACTTTTGTTTATCTTAGTAACGAATGAGATATATAAGTCCTGTAAAGAAAAACTGAAAAACACAAGAATGGGTGCTCATAAGTTAGCACAAGTATTCCTGACAGAAATGATGAACACAGACGATTTAGGCATTGTTGCAAAGTCGGACGAAGATCTTAAATACAATATGAAGGTGTGGAATGAAGAATTCAGGATACACGGAAGGAACATTAATATTGAAAAAAGGGAAGTGATGGTGCTGGGAGGAGATGAACAAATAGAGGTCGAACTAACTAACGAGAACTTGAAGCAAGTAATGAATTTCAAATACCTGGGCTCAATTATAAAGGAGAAAGACAGACTTGAAAAGAACATTGATTCTAGGATTGCGAGCGCAAATAAGATGTATTATGCATTGAACAAGAGTTTCACCTGGAAAAAAAGAAATATCAAATACAACAAGATCAAAAATATTTCAAACAGCATACGTACCAGTGCTCACCTACGGTTATGAAACGCGGATATTGAGTAATATAAATAAATCCAGACTACAAGCAAGTGAGATGCGCTGTTTAACAGCTGCGATGGGTGTAAACAGAAAAGGCCGTATTAAAAACCGTGTGATTCGTTAACCAATGGGCACTAAACCAATGTTAGAAACAATCAGGAGACGACAGCTGATGTGGTTCGGACACATCGCGCGAATGAGTGACAGCAGAAAAGTTAAAGCTGTCTGGAAGGCAGGAGTAGACAAGAAGAAGACGAGAAGAGGATCGGGCAGAAGTTGGAATGGAGAAATTGCTAAATCCTTACAACAAAAACACACTGGTTGGCGTCAAGCCGAGATTCCTGCTAAAGATCGCCGAGCATAAAGAACCCTGTGCAGCTACCCCTCGACGCCGTGACGTACAAGAGGAACTGTTTATGGTTTATGATGGTGACACTTTAAAATTAGCAATAACAATTTGAACTTTACAAGAGCATTTGATTGTGTATGTATAAGTATAAGAAGCGCACTTGTTATAAGCTATTGAAGTTCGTGCAGCTATTTACTAGAGGTTCTTTATATTTCTCGTTAGGGTAACATCTTACTGGATCATAGATAAATTGGTTCAAGATTGCACACATTACGTATGTACCTCAATATTACAATTAATATACAGAGACCCCTCCAAAGCGTGTCCCTATACAAACAATATGGTACTTTATTCACCACTCAATCGTTTCGTATGGGTTTTGTCAATTAAAAATAAAGTAAATGTAACATATTACAATAATATATATTTGTTATATTAAGTTACTAAAGCAGTCCTTGGCGAATCTCGTCTATGTAGTTTAAATATTCTGACATATAGCAACAATGCTTAATAGAAAACTTTTTTCTTTCTTTCTTATAACTTCTGCATATCCAATACTCGTAACTCTCAGGGCAATTTATTAAATACCTTTATCCAAATACATCCATAACGGGATGATTTATGGCCCGGTACAGTATAGTTACATTTACCTCGTGTATCATACGTTTTATTAAAACTGCTGTTAAGGCTAAAATAATTATTGTATTTTTTGCATACATAGCACATTCATACAAAAATAGAGAAGACAGTGAAATAAGTGTATGATCAACATCAACATCAGCAAGGTCTCCAGGTTTAAGTAGTACAGATAGTTTCGAACATACTTAAGAAATATGGTGATTTCCCAACAGCAATCAATAGACCCAGCAACCCCAAAACCTAACATCCACGGACACAGGTACCGTCCTACCCCGTCGAGAAGAATCAAAGGTTAATAATGATGTCTTAGTTTCGTAATAAACCATTACGATCACACCATGGAGACATACTATCACACAATACACCAACCTAAGAAATACCTCTGGCATTATTACCTGAATTTAAGTTAAAAAATACCCCTTACCACCTTGTTGAGTAAAGAACTCTGAATACGCATTTCGGCAACTAAGTT
>JARFOC010000636.1:592187-622407 GCA_031763485.1 Osmoderma eremita
TAACTTTTTTTCGATATCTCTCATAGTTTCTGAGTTATTAAGTGAAACAGCGAAAGGTAGTGTTGAGGTTAGGGTGGACGACACCCCCCTAACGCGCGATTGGGCCGCTAAGATAGTTGCCGTTGGTCTTACACTAGATAGGTCTATAAACCCACCAAGTTTCATTTAAATCGGTGAGACACACTTGCCTGCCTTCCCTTGTAAGTAATGAAGTAACGCCTCTGCGAGCTGCTGACCATAACTCTGGCAGCTTTTAAAAAGGATTACACGCACCTTTTACAAAAGAATACATATAAAACCCGGCAGTAACTGTTATACCGCAGCTTTTCGAAAATAAAATAGCAATGCAAAATTTTGTTCTTTCCACTTTAACATCAAGGTATTGCACATTTATTAAAACACTACTGTCGACCCAGACAAATCAATAATATTAAAAACGTACAAGAGAAACTATCAATTGGCAACCAATATATTAAGAAATAACAATTATGTTACACGCTGGTGGTGTAATAAATTTAACACTTACGTATATATATATTTCCTATTAAGAATAATTATTATTATGGGCTAGGATGCTGAGTATGTAGGGCGATGCATTTTACAATGCGATTTGCAATAACACAGAAGCCATATTACGAACTACGTTGCAATTCACAGTGTAGCAGCATAATGCAATGCCAAGGCGCGCTGCTCACTTATTCCTATCTGAATTAAGCATGGATTTAATTAAAGACAGTACTGCGACATAACTTGATTAAAATCCAGGTTGGATTCAGGTGAGAATAAGTGACAAACGTGCCTTAGATTGCACAACGTTGCTATCCTACAAAGTGAAATTTCTGCGATTCACTTAAAACTGTTGCGTGTTTGAAATTTCTGCTCATGTCGAATGTGCATGCCATTGCGTTCTCGGAAAGAATTACAACCCGGGAAAAACAACAGTTAAAGTATTGAAGTGTATCATTGTTGAATATTGGGCAGTATAACCAAATTATTAGGAAGTTAATATCTTTAGGACCGCTAAGAAAATTTTTAGCGTTTTCAATACGAAATGAGTGGCAATAAAAAGTCCAGTAGTATAGATTTAATCACAATTGCTACAATTCCTATGACGTTAAGTTGTTGACGAAGTACTATTGTTGTTAACAATATACATATACCACCCTGGTTTGTTAGAGTGACAATACCCAAACCTTTTAGCAGTCCGTCTACTGTCAGCGTAAGAGCAGTTCTTGGAAGGACTGGTCTTAATTTAACGTAAATCTAAACCATTTTTTAATAGTTTTTCGATTAATAGCTGATATTTCAGCAACACTCCCGAGGAAACAAAACAACTACATCAAGAAAAATTTGTAAGAGGTGCTATGTATGGACGAACCATTAAAAGCCATAGTACACCAAGTGTGGAGATCAAGAATATGTGGTTACAACAAATTACAACAACTGGGGATTGAAAAAAGTTAGGATGAGGAAGAGAGGTGGAAAGGGTCTGAGTAAAGTTTGTTAGCGTTTCTTCTCATGTGCGACAACGGGGCTTTTTCCAATACATTTGTTCTTGCTGTGGGAATGTGAAAAGTATCCGTCGAGCGTGTGCCGTACCTGGGAACGGTTATTGCAATCATAGACAGAATGTTTGGCGCATCTATTTTGTTATTTAAAAGATTTATCAAGAATCTGGCACTGGCAGTCTCTCTACGATCCGATAGAGTCTGGAAGTTGTGTTCGGAGAGTAGCTTACTGTAATCTATTCCTCGCGGGGGATAGTTGTCAACACTTCTGAAGGTTAAATACTTCTGGAACCTTTTCTGCACTCTCTCGAGTTGCAGCCGTTGAAATATATATCCAGGTTACCATATTATGGAGGCGTATTCGAGCTTTGGTCGAACTAATGTGTAATACAGCTTTCTCAACGTATCTGCGTTTCCAAAACCTTTACAGGACCTTACTAAAAGGCCATAAGACTGAGATGCTGATTTGCAGATATTTGAGATATGCTCGGAGAACTGAAGTCGCTGATCGAAGAGAACCGCCAGATCTTTGAACAGTGACTGATTAAGAAAACTACCGGGAAGATGTTTGATATCAATTCAATGATAACAGCGCCAGCATCAACTCACATCATAAAAATACCATTTCTAAGCATATCTTAGTTGAAGTAGGTAACATATATCGCTAATGGTCAAATGATAGCTTATAGTGTAAATTATTGAAGCGAGCAATTAGTTCTAGTTAAATGTAAAAATATAAATTTGAATTCAAAGTAAAATCTCGGAAGTGTTGATATATAAAAGATTTGCGATGTTATGGATTAAAAATGTTTAACTTGCTTTATTGCAATAAGAACGTCGATTTCTGTGGCAACATCAGTGTCAATATTAGGAAATGATTTTTCACATATGTATGTGCAATCACTAAGAGAAGTGTGAACGTTTCAAAAGTAATTTGAAAACCCATTAAAAGGAAACTTCACCATAACAAGCATCTTTCCTGCAAAATGAATATAGCCATCTTTGTTCAACATAGTCGGTAAGAGAATTTCCTACGTTATGGAGGTAAACACCATTGTATGACCAATTTATTTTTTGACCATGCTTCTAGGGTTTAGAAAGATAAATAAGGAATTTGCACAATTGATACGTCGGTAATGCATGGAGTTTAGTGCCCCCTCTACAGTACAGAGTATGGAAAGCGCTGCGTGCGGTACGCGGCGTATTGCACGCTGGAATGTATATCTCTATCTTCCTTCACTCTTTCCTCTCCTCTGCTTTCTGTTTCACTTCCTCCCATTTTACTCCTCTCTTTTCCCCAGCTACTCGGGCCTCCAGCTTCTTCTAGGTCTTCCCCTCTTCCATATTCCAAACCCCTTCGCTTCGTAAGCCTGTTGCATCGACCTTTCACCCCTCATTCTCATTACATGTCCAATCCATTGCAGTTGTGCCTGTTCTATACTTGTTTTAACATGATCAATATTTAGATATTACCGAAAAGTTTCGTTCCTAATTTTATCCCTTCTTGTTTTCCCAGTAATTTCCTTCAGGAATCTCATTTCAGCACTTATTAGTTTGCTTTTTTATCTCATGGTTGTTATTCACGGCCCACTTCCATATGTTAACGTTGCCTTCATTTTTCTTTGCTATTTTTGTTTTTATTTTGTTTTGATTGAAAAGTCTTGAAAAGTCTACCCGTTTTTGATATCTTTTCGTTAAATTCATTATCCAAATTTCCTCTATTATTGATTACTGCTCCTAGGTGCTCCTGTTCTAATTGTTCTCCTTGAATTTTTATAGGGTTTTTTTCTTCATTTCTCCCTATTGTCATTGTTTTAGGTCTCTCTATGTCCATCTTCATCTTTCTTTTCTTAAGTTCTTCCTCAAATACAGTTAAGCTGTGTTGTAGTTGTAGCCGTTTTTCCCAAAATTATCAAGTCGCCTGCGTAGCTATAGATCCGTTAGTGTTATTAAATTCATCCTTCAATATCCTACTTTATAGGTTTTCAATTTTTCTTTGCGTTTTTTCAACTACATACATTGTCAAGTACTAAATTAAAGAGTAATGGGCTCAATATGCATACCTATCTCAGGCCTGTTCGGCTGGTGAAATTTGTCGATTTTTCAATTCATGTATATCATTGTTTGAAATGAAGCCGTCTACACGAGCGTAGAACTCATCACGACAACGTCAGCTGTCGTGGACCTAGTCAAACCCGACTGCCGGGGTAGCCTGGCGCACTTACGCAGCGTGTCCTTCATCGTGTGTGAATGTAATCCATTAGTTTATATGGTGTCTACACGAGCGCGAGCTCGACGTTGAATTACAGTCTAAAATATTTTCCACAGACGGAGGATTTTGTTCATATTATTTTTTATGCATTTCAAAATAAATGAATAGCTTTCTCTTGTGTAATATTTTGAATATTTAACATACACACAGGTATATATATTAATTGTAAATTTTACAAATTGTGAGTTTGGCATTCAATGTTTTGACAACGTTGAATTTGATTAATTAAAGAATTTCAAATATTATTGAGGTTTTGCAGACAATAGTTTGTAACTGATTTTCGTATTGATGATGTTTTTCATTTACCAAACGCATATTTGTATCTTCTCTGGTAATTTTTCCGGATGTTAGATATAACACTTCATCGAAACTTTCGAACGTCGTGTGATAGTAAGAACAAAATTGTCAGCATGCTCCCTGTATTCGTCAAATTTTAAATGAAGCACTCAACGTATACCAAAGCCAATTTTACACTACTTTAACTATTTATTCTTATAACTCTAATAATATATTTGTATAATAACGGATTAATATTCGTACCGCGTAACGTGTCTATCGGTTGCAAAACTAGCGCATATCACCTTACGTCACAACGACTGCAATGGATGTATAAAAAATGTTTACGTTACGCAACACTGTCCTTTTGTTGATTCAGTTTCAAATGTAGGATGCAGCCACAATGGACGATTCGTTTTCCGATTTCTACGTCCCATAGTGTAGAATCGCAGGTACTCAACTAATCTGTATGGTACTCATTTTAAATGTGGAACACATAAACAGTCAGAATTGGGACTGCACCAGGGCTAATTGTCCCGCTCGTGAATACACGTACTTAAGCTTATTGTTAGTTACTGTCGCTTCCGTCTATCGTTGAATATTATCAAGGGCAATTACTGTACGTAGGAGCAAACACATCAAAAGCAAGATGGAGAATATTAAATATAGTGCACTTGGGTTCAAACCCACATGAGAATGGACAATTTCTCACTTTGCTGAAACATGCAGTTGCCATACCAGCATACCAAAAAGGGGAACAAAACACGATAGAGAATTACACCCCCAACAGCCACTTAACATTTGTAAAAATCTTCGAGGCTGTGGCTGCTAAGCAGGTTTAGTTGTACTATTCGCGTACACTGATTGGATATTAGCTAACATGGAGGAAAATAACCTAATTTGTGGTCTCTTTTTGCACCTTTCTAAAGCTTTTGATACAGTGTCACACACAATACCGTCTGACAAACTTCACTGTTACGGCATGAGGGGTGTGGCTTTCGAATGGTTCAGGTCATACCTATCAGATAGACGGCAGACAATTAGAGTGGATGATATTTCAGGTGTGACGTATTTTGATACGGTATCTAAGAATATTGGAGTCCCGTAGCGTAGTATACTAGGGCCACTTTTATTTTTGATTTTCTTTGACATTTACGAAATTACTTCCTCCGACAACCAAACTATAAATAATTATGCAGATGACACAAATTTGTTGTTTGCTGCCTATGATTTTCCATTTCTAATAGAAACGAGAAAAAATTATATTGCTCTGTAAAACAGTGGTTTGCACAACATCCACTAAAAATAAATGAAAATAAAACATGTTGCATAACTATTTATAACTGACTAGTATTAGTTACCCCATTAGACATCGTGCTGATGGTGTTGCAGTAATATTAAATAAAATCCACTGTTTCCTGAGAGTCCGGTCTACCCCTCACACTGTGTCTCCATAATCAGTTATGGAATTTTATTATGGCGTTGCTCCCCAGAAGCTGAACGTGTGCTTATTTTGCAAACCAAAGGGCGGTGCGAATTTCTAGATTTTAATTAATTTAGGTGTAGGTTCACTATTCTCCCATTTTTAAATTTTTTTCCCATTTTCATTGACATGACTTCTGCTATATAATAACTCGTAGAAATAAAGTTATTGTTATTACGTATTACTATAATATCCCACTACACATTAAACAATGAATTACACATGTGATGAAAGTTGGCATTTGCAAAGTTGTATTAGCATTCTCTGCAGTTATATGGGAAATTGGTGAAAGGAATAGATTTTGAATAGAAATTCACCATTAAAGCACGATAGTAATTATCTTTATGGCTGTAGCAAAAAGTCCCGTAGTATTTCAGAATTTGAATCAGAGATAGTAAGTCCAACAGCTGGTTATCGGAGTCCAGAACAAGATTTATTTCGTATTTTTGCAATTTTTACAGAAAGCCGCATGTACAAATTTTCGGGGGCGGGGGGAGGGAGGGGGGGGGGCGTTCATTAATTTCTGGATGGAAAGGGGAATTAAATAAATATCAACGTTACGCCAAAAACGAATGATGCAGTTAGAATAACATCTAGGATCTATTATATCGTATGCTGCTTATTTTGCATAAGAAAATGTTTGACGTATAAACGCAATAAAGAATACACGCCACAATGTTTAATTCTAATGTTACATGTGCTATAATATTTGCTTTATTCTATTGTCTCGTATGTATATGCTTGGACATTCCTGTATTCTCGTCGCTTTTATCTTATGCCCTTAAATTTAAAACTTAATAATTAATTCCCATCTATTTTATTCATTTATGTAAAATCTAGCAACAGTTACTTTAATACATTCATTAAATTTCTTTTTATCGTAGCACAGTTTAAAGTGCATACATTTTCTGTATTTACATAAAACAATTTATCTTTGTCTTTGGTCGTGAAAAAACTACAAAAGAGAAAGATCGTCGTGATTACCACCTTAATTGCTTTCATCATAAAGTCACATTTAGCAACCATTTGCGTAAAGATATTTGCATAAAGTATTTGCATCTCTAATGTTCTTGGTACAACAAATGCTAGGGTACCGTAAATTCTTCTGAAACTAAGAGAATTTAATAGAAAACAAATACAGTTGTTGACGTCACAAAGTTGTAGTTGAAAATAATACACACGCTGGGCACTATACTTATTAAATTTAAGTTGGGGAAACCTTCATTTGCTATTAACTTTATACCAGTGCACAACACTATACATAAAGCAACGGACGCGCCCACTACCGCTCCAGGATGATTGAATAATTTTTAACAGCAAGCATGCGCATGGCTAGGAAAAAATCAAGATTGGCGTAATATATTACAAATATTATACCAGCTATAAAGGTGAAGCATCTTGTATTGTATTTTTGTTAAGATTGGCACACGAAATTAAAGTAAACATTTTCTAAGGAGTTTTTTTATGCAGTACAGGATATTGTAAGATTCTTTTACAAAAACCCAGTAATTAAATAGTAAATAAAATTTGTTTGTATTATGCAAGTAGGTACACGATTCGTTGGAAGTTATTTTACAGGAGTCATACGTATTTAATACATTTTTTAACGGAAACAATGTATTTCTGATTTTAAGGATTTAAAAGCCAGTAGGAAGTAGCTTATTTAATACAAAGATAGCTTATATACCGATTTCAGACTACTTTCAACGCCTCCTCCCAAAACTTTTAGAGAAAGCACAGTATTGTAAACTCTATTACCTAAACGCAATCGCTGAATAAATCCGTGTTTGATTTATATGCACACTACCAAACTTGCTTTACATTATTAAGTAACAAAGAGTCTTTCATAAATATGTTTCCTGGGTACTAAAAGATTATTATGAGAGACAGAAAGAAGAGCGAATTTTCACTGTAAAAGATTTGTGACTCTGAATGTATCAGGTAACCAAATAAGTTCGTGCGGATTTTGATGGTAAAATATAAATATTCATTAAGAGACAATAATACACTGTTATTCATCGTAATTACCATCACTCAGTGTTGTGGATAAATCAATACTACTGCCCTCTTACGGCGAGGAGAGGCAGTAACAAGCCATACACACATATACAATACACACTTACACAAACCTAATGTAAAGTGATACAATAGGCCTCGATGCCGCATTGTTAATGACCTTTTCCAACATCGCATTCTTTTTTGTGCGCCAATATTGCAGAACTCTTTGGATATTGTATAAAAAAATTGACGCACGGCATTTATTACATCAACTCGAGTTTTGAACTGTATTTGCTTTATATAGTTTTGGAGAGAAAAAGAAGGTGGTAAACATTTGGCGAAATGTCAGGAGAACATGGTTACCCAGCCAAGCTTACAAATTTTTCCCCGGTCACTCCTGCGGTATGCGGCCTTGCGTTATCTTGTAAGAATACCACTTTCATTCGATTGATCAAAGGAGGCTGTTTTGTTTGAATGCTGCTTGTGCTCGCTGAAGAAACTGTTCACAATACAAGTTTTCTTGTCCACCAAACATACAATAAAATGTCTTTTGGGTGCAAGGATGGTTTGGGAGTGTTTGGTACCGAATCAGTAGGCGATAACCAATGATACGAACGCTTAGAGTTTAAGTACAATATCCACTTTTCGTCGCAGGTTAACATTCGACCAAGAATTGGTTCATTATCGCTGTGTGTGTTTTCTGAACAAATTGTAAGACCACTTAATTTGTTATAATTTGACAATGCATGTGGGACCCGTTAACTTCCATCTCTTTCCCAGCTGATGAAAGTGCAAACGAATGATTTCATCACTCACATTGAACCTTTCTGCAAGTTCTAGGCACGCTGTACTGGAATATTCCTTCCCAACCTGTTGAATATCCTCGTTGTTAATGATCTTCGGTCTCCCAGAGCGTGCTTCATCGGTCAAACTGAGATTTCCGGCACAAAACTTTTCAACCACTTCTGTGCTGTTCGATCACCTACGGCATCATCTCCGAATGCGGTACATATTTTTCTCACCGCCACCGCAGCTTTGGTATCAAGTTTGTACTCATACAGTAAACAACCTCAAGTTAAAGTTTCATTCGTTGCCATTTTTTATTATTGAAAACTAGGAATTAAAGAAAAAAACACAAAATGTGTATGTTTCCGTTAAAAAAAGGATTCATACTAAATTATATGACAGATAACAAAGAAGTACTATCAATCGAGAAAATGCCATTAACAGGCCAATGGTTTATTGCTGGAATCACCATACTAGCAAAAGCAATGAAAGAGGTACAAACATCGAGTGCGGTAGCTTTCTCATTCCTCAGCCGTACTTTTCCATACTTACACTAATACTTAGTTCCTCTTTTAGTATTCCCCTCCTTGGGTTTTGTTGATCATTTAATAAGTAAGAAATATCTTGTCTCATTCTTCCAATAATTTCATTTTGTCTCGTTAATATCATTCCATTTAGATTCCTTATTGGCTGCTTTTTGACGTCATATTGTTTAAACTTTATAAAAAAATTTTTGGTTCTATTTACTATTTTTTTGCATTTTATCTCCAAACTTCTTCCAAGATTGCTGTATCGCTCCCTCTACCGTCATGTCAACCGTGTTTCTTTGGTTTCTATAAATCTTGTATGCTGCTTGGGTTCTTCTTCTGTATGTAAAGTTTCCATAGATTTTTCTGCTCTTGGATTCCTTTCTTGAACGCACATAATTGCTCTTGCCACCCGTCTTACTATTTCTTTGAACGTTCCCTATAATTCATCTAAATTCGAACGATTTTTTAATAGGTCATTTTGCTCGAATTCTTCGTCCATTAATTCGACATATTCAAATCACGTTCATTTGTTTATTTCCTCCCCCGTATAAGATAATTTGATTATCGCTGAGATGAATTACATGAAAGAATTTGTAGGAAAATGTGATGAGATTAGACCACAAAAATAATACGTAAAGCTATCTATTTAGATAAAACTCTTTCCGACAAAGTCGCTAATACGAAAACCATCACGTATCACAATTCAAACAAAAAAATAATCAATTACTCCAAAAGTTAATTTACGTTTCTAACTTTATTGAAACTATATGTGAATATGTTATCCCTTAGTCCTACATTACTTTAGTTGGAAACCAATAAGTGTTCTTCCCGTCGGCATATCTAGTAACAGAAGTATTTAAATTGCATCCTTACAAAAAAATAGCCTGTTTAGCTAACAGTTGCATTCGTTATTTGATTGTACAATAATGACATTCGCCACTTTAATTCCTAGCTGTCCAGTTTATCGCTACATCTTTCATATAAATAAAACTGTCAAATTATTTCCGTTTTTGGTGTTTTGCGTTAATTCAGATCATAGACTACTAGCGTGGCAATAAATCAAGATCTAGTGATTTGAATTGCATAGACGTTACAGCAGTCTTGTATAAACCTTTGAATTTGTTCATTGCTCTTACCATTTCGAGCACTGCCTCAATATTTTAGATCACAGGCCACTAGCAGTGCAACAAACCACAAGCCGCTTGGATTTGAACCGTATAGATACTACGGTAAAGCTTGTGTAAACCTGATCAAACCTTGGAATGCTACATCAGATATTCGAAGCATTTCTGTGCGAGAATTTCTGGTTAGCCCTTCATATTTACGTTGCTATTGTTACGGTTAAATATAACATTTTAGCAAATGGAGAAATCCGGCGCATCCACCATAAATAATTTTATTATGAAATCTTCTAACTTATTGGCGCTAATTCAATAATAACGGCGTTGCGGGGAAGAAATACACGTACGAACTTCGTACGTGTTAACAGCAAAATCGAAACGTGTTCGAGTATACAATTATTCGCTACGATGAATACCAAGCACTAATATAATTTGCTGGAGTTGATAACAGTATTTTCGACGTCAATACCTTCTACAAAACATATCGGACATGGAGGTTCAGTTAAGCGGGATTAAAAGTTGTGTAATTACTAAGCCAACTTAAAGCCGCCTTGATTTGTTTCCAATGCTTCGGCAGAACAGGGACCAGTTTATTAGAATTGGAAGTTTGACTTAAATAAATAAACTTGTTAATATAGGTTTTAGAGCTTATAAAATATGGTTACTAAAACTAGGTCTGTACATGTTGTGAGCTTAGCATATTAATTAATATTTTAAACCCCTCATGTCACGAAGTGTATGGCGTGTATGTAAAGCATATTGCACGTGACATATAAGGATATGTAAGTATGTAGCGAGAGTAATAACGCCTTGCATTTAGAGCTAGAATAATCCAAACTAGGTAGTACCGCAAGGTTTTTTTAATTATTAGATTAATTTATATGATACCACTGAACTAACTTTTTAGCCAAAATTTACCAACTGATACATTAATTTACAAGATCCTACTTCCGTAAGGACTTAATTACAAAAAAGGGCGGCCTACACTAATTAATTTCGGCAAAACGTTTCTTCCCTCGTCCCTGAGTGACAAAGTTTCTAATTTCTAGGGAGGCCTTTACCTCATCTAACTTTAGGAATCCGTAATCAGGTCGTTCCAGTTTTTCGTCTAACTTTATCGCTTGTATTATTTATTTTCCTTCTGATTGTCAATCTTCGAATGTTCTAGCTCGCACGTCAACGCGTTAATTTAATTATGACTGATAAGTGACTATTCTTCTCCAAATTGATTTTGTGATAATTTCATTTGTAAAATACTTCTTAAAATATTACAAAGCTACTATTTTTGTTTATGTTTTGCTACTATGAATTCCTTTTTTGGTATAAAGTTCAAACAGTGTAAGTAGAGCAAACAGTAGATCTTTCCCATTATGCATGAATCATACAGTATTATGCAGTTGATTAGTGTTCAAACATAGTTGCTCGAGTGGGCTACACTACCCTAAAACGATACAATTCAAAACGAATTAACAAATATTAGGAAACTAAGATATAATTTAATTTACTGCATAATCTCTAAGGCAGGTCTAAATTTTGTTTGAGATTCTGCAGGCTGTGCCACCAAAGGTTAAATTTTCAACTACAGCTATATTTTTCATAACAAAGAAATAGAAATACACCAGTTTATCCAATGCTGCACAATTTAACAAGATTTTCACGGTGTGTCAAAAGCAAATACCTATACTTACTTTGCCATTTCTTTTTAAATAGAATATCTAGTTTAGAATCCTATGATTACAAATGAGATATTGTCTACTTTACCTCTATGTTATAAAATACTTACTGATGCAAACCTGTAACTACGGTGGTTTGGTTCTCGTTTTCGTTTGTTTTGAATATTAAAATTTTAAAAACAACAATTATATTTTTATCTTCATCGAAATCAATTATATAATTGTGTACAATCCACTACGGTAATAAAAAATATTAAAATAAATACACGATCACCACCTTAATGAGTGAAGAACTCAAGATACATATTTCGGCTACCTACTAAGTGGTCATTCTCACCAGAATCTACGAAGGAAAGTAAGGTTAGACGTAGCATTCTGGAAAATATGCACCACACAGAACACCACTTGGATAACACTAATTTCCCCCTTATAATAAATGCCTATATATACTCAATCGTTCCGGTTCACTAAGCGTAATTCGTCACGAAATCGCAACAATCTGCTTAATGCAATAAATGCTTACTCACCTCTAATAGTAGCTTGATTTTTTACATGACATCCTATATTTTTGTTCACACCAGATTATTCTTTATGCAAAACCGTTTAAGCGCTGATATGTGTTTTCTTTACTTGTTCAACATTGGTTTGGCTAATGTCTATTGTGAAATTACCCGAAAATTGATAAAATTTGTTTAAAATCATTACATTAATAACATATGACTATTTTATAGCATTTATAATATGGACATAACATAACAAGTGTAAACGCGAATTTTGCCATCTATCTGAGGGGAAGGTTTGCTTAGGAATCATTTAGTATAGAAGACTAAATAACATTATCATTACTAAAGAACTATTCCGAAATATCCTTACCACTTCAACAATTAAATACGTATTTCTGCTACTAAATTTCCGTCTTTAGTAGGAACTACAGGGGACAAAAATTCCAGCACTTTCTGGCGACAGAAAAAATTGGGAAACTATGTTCTTCACTACAGTACCAGTGGAATAACACTTTATAACTACTATTACTAAATACAATAGACATATAGTATGTAATGAAAAAGTCGTGCTACTAAATTCGAAAATGGAATAATATGGAATAACGAAGTAAATATAACTTTACCTATATTTGGAACACTGTATCGTCGAAAATACTTTAAATCATGTGACATTGGATTCCATAAAACTTTTGCGATTTCTTTTCTAAAATGGACAATAGAGTTACAATGAACGATCCCGCTTTCGATGGGGCACCTGTACTGTTGCGCGAAAATGTAAGTACGTATGTAACAACTTCTGACACTTGACAAGAAACTACTTTATCTATTTAGTCCCACCATCGTTAAGGTGTAATATCCTTGTTATTTATATCAGATTCATAATATCGACAGGTTATTCAAAATTGTTTTAAAAAAAAGAGTACGGATCAATTTCAACAGGAAAATATATTTCAATGATCCATAACCTTGTTCTATCCTAACCATATTAACGTGCAGTTTGCTTTCTTCACTGATTATGCACAAAGTGGGTCCATTCTTTTTTACTCTTTCGACGCAAGTTTGATCCTGATCTCTCAAAAGTTTTGCCACTACATTGTTCCACGTTATTTTCGGTGTACCCCTTGTTCTCTTCGGTGTTGTTCTCTCTTGCCATATCCTCATTGTTTGTCTCGTCTATGGCAGCATTATCCAAACTATGTTAGTTGTTATATCTCGGTAGTCTTCAAGACGGGTTGCACGTGCAGATCCTGTTTCACTTGCTCATCTCTCATTTTATACCTTCTAGTAATACCTTTAGGAGCACTTACGTATTTCTTTTCCACTGCCTAGATTTTACTTTTGTGCTGGCTCTTTAGAAGCCACTCTCACTTCCATATGCTAGAATGAGTTTGAGGATGATATAGCATACAGTTATTTGAAGAATATCATTTAAGTGAATGTCGTTATAGTTTTGGTTTTTAAACTCTTTTGTGTGAATTTGCATGGAAATGTTTCATAAGATTACCAGCAGAAATGAAGGCTATTGGTATAGATTCATGTAAACAAGACCAAAAGGAATCCTATTGCAAATTAGGAAAAGAAAATTCTACAAATATAATCGAAAAGTAGAGAGAACGATCTATTTTACGCTGAATTAGAAGAAATTGGAAGCGATTCAAGGAGGAGCACCATAAGGTGATTCAGTCTCTTTGGCCTATTGATAATACATATATGTGCATTTTATATGTTGGAGCCAATAAATGGATATTATTATTTCTATTTTGTTTTCTAATAAAATTATTGTTCAGCGCGTATATACCTTGGTTGGATTTCCAACAATTTCTGATATTACGCAATCAAATCTTGCGTTGTTTTCTAACTTCGCTCCCAGGTACTTAAGTATGGGACATGCTCCATCGTTTCTTCTTCCATACTTCTCGCTTTTTTACTATCTCCCTTACTTTGATTTTTTCTATGATAAATTTTAAGCTCTTCTGTCGCAATGCTTCACTGCATATATTTAAAAAGATTGATTGCTATGCTTCTAAAACAAAGAAACCATAAAACTTAAATCACAGCAAACAAAAACCCCATACTTTATTTTGCAATAGAATAAAGCGATTGAGACACTTTCTAATGCAAACCATTAAAAGAAAATTATATCTTGTTCGATTTCGACGACACCATTACTTGACTGAACTAACTGTTACCAATTACAAAACAAGTTACCGCTATATTTCGATTGCACGAACTAGGATATATGACACCTCCCTAGAAACCCGCAAAATTGTTAACTGTAAATGCAAAATTTACAGTATTCCCCAGTTTATTAAAACTGCACTGTAATGTAACTAGCCTTTCGGTGTAAGGTATATATGAATTACAATTTTTCGTGGACAAACTTTCTCCATTTTTTCTTGTCTCTTGCCAATGATCTAGCGTTTGATGGTTGTGTTACGTCACGCTCCTCTAGTATCTTCTTCACATTCTTATTCCATGTTTTAATCGACCTCCCCCTCATTCTCTTTGCTGGTACCCCTGCATATTCCTGTTACCGGTCTGTCACTGCTCATTCTGATCAGGTGTCCGTACCATCTTAGCTGGTGATTCTCGGTCCTCCTGGTCACTGATTCTACTTTTAGCTGTTCTCTTATATCTTTATTTATCTGCTACCTTAGTTATTCATAGGACTCCTCTCAAGTATTTCATTTCAATACTCTGGATTCGTGATTTCATTCCTCTAGTAAGCACCCAACCTTCACACCCATATGCTAAGACTGGGAGGAACACTTTGCTGCATACAGTGAACTTAGTTGTGGTTGATATTTCTTTTTTCCATATAAACGCACTTCTCATTGCGTGGTATAATTTTGATGTATTCTCTATTCCACTGGATATTACTGTTTCATGTGTTCCGATGTTATTTAATGTGCACTACCAAGTATTTGAAGACTTCTACTTGCTCGATCACTCTGTTGTCTATTTTTATGTTAATACCCATGTCCGGCATTTCTAGTGCCAACTATAATAATATAATGAAAATAAAATAACGTTATGGCTACTCTAATATCCAGTAATCCTGTAATATACAGTCTTGTATTTTCTATGCCATATATGAAGTTTAACATAATAGTTTTAAGGTGGTAACAAATGCTTGCCAGGTAACTCTAATAAATTGGCGGAGTACTGTACAAGAACATAGTATCGGTTTAGTAAACTATGAAATTCAAATAGGTTAGTAATTTTTAGAATTGTAACAGCAGAAAAAAAGAGGAACAAAAGTGCAGCATCTGATCTAATCTGCCGGGTATAAAGTATACCTCCCGTGCTTGGTGGTGGTTAAAAAAATACTTTCATTTGTCCAAAAAAGAGAAAAATGCTTCACGTGTGTATTCTCGCATAAGTTTTGCATTTTTTTAACCCCTTGGTCCAAATTGTGGGTTTAAGCATGCGTTAAGATTTCAACTCCTTCGCTCCAATGGTGTACACGTATTTCTCAGAGTATAGAGTGGATATTTCATACAAGAATACAATTTTTTTTTATAAATCATTACCTAAAAGGTTTGAATGGTTTGAAGATACTAATTTGATAGTGGAATATTTCATAGGATTGATGTGGTAAGAAACGTTAAAGCCTGGTACAAATTGACTGATTTAGGAATTATAGTGTACAATAATAGTTAGCAGTTAGCAAAATGGAACCTAACCTCTGCCGTTTCATTAAAATCTTTGATACAAAGTCATGAGTTTAACATACTTTTAGTCAAGTATACTTAACCAATCTACGGAGAAACCTTTCTGGCGGCAAATAATTTGCCGCATACGTATCAGTTCGGTTGGTCGCGACAAACTCCTTGCATACTTTATGAACTTTCGAGGATCTATTTTCATTACTCACAACAGTAAATTCCTCGTGTCTGTAACTTGATGTATGTAGTTATAAAATAATTAACCCATATGTTACTATTTCGTCACACAAAGAGTCGGGAGTGGGATTTTTCTACATGAAAAGGGTAAGCTCTTCTTGGAGTTGGTCTGTTTTCCCTTTGAAAATGCTGCCATTACTTTTTAACGTTTTGTCATCATTATACCGGCCCTAAATCATGTTATGTCCAAAGAACACGAGCACCAAATAGGTAACCAAGGGTCCATGTGTCGGCCGGTATGTGCAGGTACACCGTAAAATGTCAAAACGATGATGGAGATTGGCTCAAACAACATTCCGGTAAAAGCGTTTCCGGATCAGCGGTCGACTTCCACGTCACCGGATGAAAACAGCCAGTCGATATTACTGCAGCTATTCAATTTCCTAGAATATAAATTTCGTTGCGTCACGTTAAAACTATAGACCCGTTCACGATGAACATATGTAAACGTAATAAATTTGGCGAGCGAGTTTCTGTGGTTTATCGCCAGCTGCTACTAATATAAAATTCACCGCAGTCGTCGTTTGAAAAATCGTTAATTTGTCGATATTTTTGTTCGGCTTTTTTACTTTTTTTTTCTCAAATTTTCAATTGTGCGTGAAATGCAATCAGAATATACCTTGGAGCGAATACTATTGCCTTATTTTGCATTTACACCCAAATACTTCATAAAAAGCACATGTAATCAATTTTTTCAACAACTAAGCTGTTGAAAATTTCGTTGTAGAACAATCATTTTATGTATACAAGTATAATTCTTCAATTCTATTGCGTAAATATTTGTACCCATTATTATTCTATTAATACGATGTAAATACAGGAAAATAAGCATTGTCAATGGTCGCGCACCAACCGAAGGAAAAGATTCTGAAATAAAGGACGAATTTTATGAAAACATAAATGACATACTGGAGAATATACCGAGACATTCTTCACAAAAAAGTAACGATAACGGCGAAAGATTAGTGGGACTTGCAACCTAAAACCAAATGCACATAGTTTGCACATATTTCGACCATAGAGACATGCACAAACATGGATCTCTCCATACGGACGAGTGAAGAATCAAATTGATCATGTATTGATAGAAGGCAAGCATTTGAGGGCCATAACAAATTGCAGAAGCTACAAAGGCGCGGACACCGACGGTGACCATACGTTAGCAATAGTTAAACTTAATCAAGATCTGCCGATACAAAGGAAAATCAAGAAAAAAAGAAAACGGTATAATGTAGAGAAATTACAGGAAGATAAGGTAGCAAGAAACCTGGAAAATGAAATGGAAATGAGAGTAGCAGAAAAGCATCAAACAAACCAGGCAATAGATAAAGCATGGGAGCAAATTCTGGTAGCAATGACCGAAGCAGCCGATTTCTTTAGGAAATCAGGAACATAAAAGGAAAGATTAGTGGTTCGACCAAAACTGCAAGGAAGCCTTAATGGCAAAAAGTGAGGCCAAACTGGAAAGAGATCGAAATAGCAAAAAGACAAGAAGGAAACAACAAGAAAGTATGAAGGAAAAAGAAAAATAGCTAAACGAATCTCTCGACAAAAAAAGAAAGAACACCTAGAAAGACAACTAAGGACAATAGAACACTATGCGAATAAGAAGATGCTTTTACCAAGAAATCAAAGCAAACCGTCACGGGGAGGGATATCTTCTTCGAGGGGAAAAATTAAACAGATGGGTAGAATACCTTGAGCAATTGTTAAACAGGCAGGAGGAGAACATAGAACCGCCAGTTGTACATAAGACACCACATCAGCAAGAGAGTAATGAGCAACAGCAATTGGAAGAACCAACAGAGCAGGAAATACGCCCAGTTATTAATGAACTAAAAATAATAAAAGTGCAGGAAAAAATGGAATTCCATCAGAAATCCTAAAAAGGGAAGGGGAAAAGCTTCAGAAAAGTGTACATGAGTTAATATAGAAAGTGTGGAGAGAAATGCCAGAAAGAGGGAGCTGTTGTATGCCCGGTATTCAAAAAGGGGGAAAACACGTTGTGAAAAGTATAGAGAGATTGCTTTAGTAGATGTTGTATACAAGATACTAGCGAGAATAATACGCACTGGATTAAATATATAGACGGAGATAGTAGCAGAATACCAAGGAGGTTTCAGGATTGGAAGATCAACTATACCCATTGAAAATGATAATGAATAACAGCGATGAGCAAAATCTAGGATTGCACACGCTCTTTATGGATTTTAAGCAAGCAGATGACTCAGTATGTCGGAAGAAATTACACGAAGCTCTGGAAAAACTAAGAATTCGCAAGAAACTCATAAATCTGGAAAAGATGACCGTATACAATTTGCATAACAGAATTTTACTAGGGGGAAACTTTTCTGATCGATTCCAAGTGCAAGAAGCCTTAAAACAAGAAGTTCCGCTAACTTGTTGAAGTTGATGTTGGAAGCAGTAATGAGAGAAAGCAAAATCCAAAGACCTGGATTAATTTTCCATAATAAAGAGCAATGTATTGTGTACGCAGACGATATCGTTCTTCTAACAGGATTTAAAAAGGGACTCGAAAAAACTTTCGAAAGGTTTGAGAAAGAGGCGAAGAGATACGGACTGGTGATAAACCAAGAAAAAACTAAATATATGGAAATGCGTATACAAATGGCAAAAGGAAATCAAAATATAAGAATCAAAACACCTTCCTCGTGTTTTGATTTTCATATTTTGAGTACAAATTTGAAAGAGTTAATCAGTTCGAGCATCTGGGCATAAGAGTAAGAAGCGATGGTAAAGAAGGAAACGAAATAAACAAAAGAATCTTAAGAGGTAACAGAGCTGTGCGGTCACTAATGAGAACGTTAAAAGCAAGGAATATATCTAGAGGAGCCCAGATCCGAGTATATGAAACAATTATACCACCAGCAGTGCTATATATGCAAGTCAAACGTGGACCACGAATAAACAAGAAGAAAGGAAATTGGAAGTATGGGAGAAGAAGGTACTTCAGTCCTATTTTCTTAGTATGCGTCCTATGCCCATAACTGCTGTCTTTTTTAATTCCTACTCTTTTATTGCTTCATGTCACGCTACTATTTTATTTCTTAACTCTCCTTTCATATTTGCAATTAAAATTAGGTCATCTAGATTTACTGATATCGATGCCAGCTTTATATACCCTATAAGAGAGTTCTCATATCTGCTGTTTGCCTTGCGTGCTAGTTCGTCCATTCTAGAGTAGATGGTTGGGTATACCTCTTTGCGTCGACCATTTCCTTGTTTTGAATTGTTCTATTGTTAACCCTCTTGTTCTTACAATGTTTAAAGTTTCTGGGTATATACTTTTAATCACTCATATCATTTTATTGCTGACTTTTCTGGATTAAAAAACTTCCCATATATTTTCTCTTCGAAGACTATCGAACGCTTTCTGTAAGCCAATTGTATTGAGCGTTTTGTTCTAATAATTTTTTTCAGTTATTTGTCTAAGAACAAATGTCCATTATTGGGTGATAAGATCAAAGAAGAAAATCAATTAAACCAAATTCGTACAAGTGAAGTTTATATTGATAAACGCATCAATATAGTTGACTAAAATATATACATCCTTGTGTTCCAGCATGAACTACAAAAACATGCATTTAGACAACAATACCCATGGAAGGGCAAATAACCAAAAACGCAAGCAAATAGGCTCAAAGATAACGAAGATGGCATTGCTACTAAGACAGAAATTTAAATTCTGATTGCAAAACAAGATTCTGATCTACAATACAATATTTAAACAAACCAGGAAGTAATACAAAGTAGTTAATCTAACATACTAGGCAAGATCACAAATGCACCCTCGTATGTGTGCAATTAAACTCTTCACGATTACTAAAAAATTACGTCAAGGACGTTATAAAAGAAAAAGTGTAAGGTACCACCACAAACTGGAAGATGACTTCAACGAACTCCTGCATAAATTGGCCCTCGAAGACCTTAATGGTAAGAAGACAAAAGAGAATCTTACCGCAGACCTGGAAGGTGGATAACGAAAATGTGGAAAAGATCTCATCAAGCCAATCTAGAACAACCTGGTTCTTAAGAAAATATATTTGCTTACAGAATGTGCTGTAATCTAATTACTAATAAATGTACAATACAAACAAATCTAAACCATTCTATCCAAAGTAATTATAAAGTCAATTTAAAATTGCCTGCAATATTTTGCCTACGTTAATATTTCTTAACACGAACTTAATACATAGTTTCTCAGCGTTGTAATGGGACGCGGAAGTATATGCAAAAAAAAATTCATATCCACGGTTGAGAAGATTAATTGAATTAGGTATTGTACTGTAAACGAAAGAACGTCCCCTATGTGTACTTTTCCTGGTGAAAGAACACGATGATACCATTTTAAATTTAAATTTTCGTTACACCGCTTACTAAGGAGAGGTTGGTAGAGTATTTTTAATTAAATGTATGATAGCAACGTTGAGGAAACCAGCTTTCTAGTTTAGGAGGTAGCTCCAAGAAAGCGAATTAATTATTTTTCCAGGGCAGGTAAAGAAGTCACAAGGAAGTTAATGAATTCGCGACACTTCCTGGATTACATGTGGGTCGGGGCTTTTCTCCGTATATGAAAAAAGAGTAATAATAATTTAACCCGCCTATATAGAAAGTTTTCCTTTCATGGCTACCAATTCAATATTATATTTTACTCGGATGATACAAGTACAAAACAACTGCTAGATTTTATTTAACACTATACAATAAAAGGAAACCCCGTCACATTTGAATACAGAATCTGATAACGTTTGAAAGAGAACATTTGTTGGTTCTGTTTTCGCGAATTCATTATACAAGCGGTGGGCGTTTACCTTCCATGTTGCGGTCCGACACTTCCAGAATCATAGGCGGAACTCGCCGTTATAGCTGAATCTTTTATACCGCCAGATTCCATGCCCAATGGGTTTCCGCATTGTCCTAAAACAAAGAAAAGATCTTTAACAACACTGTTATTCTCATACTTCACAGATGCGCAGATTTGAATGTGAGTGCCGCAGGGAATTAGACCGCAAGGAAGTTTCCTTTTCTTTCTGTGGTAAATGAGGACGCGTACATTTGAGAGCGATATTTCCGGAAATATTGATATGTATTATTGACTCAGACAGTCCTCAACAAAAACTTAGTAAATAATTTAGTGAAAAATAGAAAAAAAAAAACGAATTGTAGCTCTATTGTTTTTCTGTTGATTTATACTAAACTTGAAAAAAATATCTTTGCGCATGAAAGGGATGGTGAAATTTATAATATCGATGTTATTATCAATAATACTTAGATAACTGGGACATGTCTGTACTTCCTTAATATTAAATAGCAAAAAAATAATATATTGCTCACTAATCCTTACTAACTTAATTTTATAAATTGGAACGATTTCTAAAAAAAACTGAGTTCGCTTTCTTCCCCAATAAATAAAACGCTGCTCCTTCTAGAATAATAATGTAATTAAATCAACGTGACTAATTATAATAATCTTCTAAGGTATTCAATCACTTTGAAGAATATTTCGAATGAGAAGGTGAAAATATTTATTTGTGTAAAAAATTATTCAATCTTCTTTCGCATCCCAAAACAGAATTTTCTCCCATTAGGTTTTCACTTATTAAAATTTTATGTTATTTTGTCTACGCTAGTAATTATGAAGATATGTTCGCACGCCAAACTTTAAATTGCAAATGAAACAATGGACCTTGTTTTTATTGATGATGTACTTACCTTACCGCAAATTAGAAACAACCGTTAGCTTTACAAAAGGAAGTTTCGGAAAAAAAGCTTAAGCCTGTTAAGAGTACCATTAGATATCATTAGATAAGTGCGGTTTTAGATGGTAAAATATAAATATTTATTAAGAAAGAATAATAACACTATTATTCGTCGAAATAATTACCATCACACTCAATGATCGCCTGCCAACGTGACACATCTGTGTACATTTAAATGTATCGACACAGGCTTCGATCTTCCGAGGACTCGATCGAGACAGCATGACGTCACTACAATGTATCGAGGCCTCGGGTAGATAGCTTGCGTTAAACGCTAATATACATGTATAGGTAAAGGTTAAAATATCAAAATGTATTGGTTTATCTCTTTCGTCCTTAGTTACAATGCATATGTCGGATCAGCAAGGGTACCTAAATCTCTCAGATCGTGTATTAGGGACACAATCTCCAGTTCTAACCATTCTTTCACCTTTTCACCGTTGTCATTGATGGATTCTTATCCCTAAGTGTAATGGCTGTTGATGTCATCCATTATCGCACACGGATTACACATATCGTTCTTAAAACGGCTAAGACCTTTAACATTTGATTGAATTATTTTCAGGCTCTCTCCACAAACCAACAGTAAATAGTCCCTAAAAAAACGTGTAAGTCAGACATTTGCCTTCGGGCCAGAATTACCATCGAACTTATTAGAATATATACATAAGATTAAAGATAAACATTGTATTGGAATCGATGAACTTTCTCTTAGATTAACTAGACGTTGCTTTTACATAATACGTGAACCACTATGCGATATCAATGATTCCTTTTGCATATGTCTTTTTCCATTTGCGCTAAAGCACGCCGTTATTATAAATAGCTCTTCATAATAGAGGTGACTATGAATTGCTGGAAAACAATCACTTTTTGCTGACTTTCTCAAAAAATATTAAAATGGTTGTCTTTCAAGAGATTCTAGATTTCTTTGCAAATCATGATTGCTGCACACCGATAAAATGCGATTACCGGCCTATGGTTTTTATTGCTGGAATCAGCATACTGGCAAAAGCAATGGAAGGGGTGCTAGTATGCTCATTCCAGCAACAAAAACCATAATATTTTATCTGTGAACTCTTTTGGCACTTTTGATGTTTCTTATGATTTACTTCATTCAAGCGATTTTATGGTTGGTAAAAGTACTCCTATTGCCTTGTTCTGCTACACTGAATTGATCATGAACGCCTTTGAAAATAATAGTTTGAACAACAGAGCTATTCTAAGATCTTGCGAAGGCTTTCGATTCAATGTCACATAAATTTCTTTTAGATAAATTGTATAATTACGGAATTAAAGGGTACTCCTCACGAATGGTGTAAGCCATGCTCGACAACAAACTGTAAAATTGTCCTCTTTAAAAACTGTAGATATCACTATCGGAGTACCCAGCGCAGTGCTTTGGGTTCATTTTTGTTTTTAATTTTTACAAATGAAATTTATTCTAGTTGAGCTGGTAATCAGAGTTTCAAGGATGACAGAGGCCTACTTTCCTGGGGTGAGATTTTTATGTCTCCCCTATTATCTAGTTCTTTGTTATATGAGGGAATAAATTATTGGATAAGCAATAATGAAACTGGTCATAAGCTTAAATAAACCAAAGTTTGTTATTTAAAATAGAAGGATCTATCGAGACCCCCGAGAATATTTAGTTTGGGCATTGTTGCGTAATGTAAACATTTTTATGTGTATCTGGTGCTCCGAATGCGGGTGATGTGAGCCAGTTGCTTAGCAGACGATATACAAGTTACACGGAACAATATTATTTCTTATTTTATACATTCTTTACCATCAATTATTATATTACCAGAATAAACAATTAAAATAGTTAGTGTAAAGTTGTTTGTGTTCCAAGTGCTCAGTGCTCGACAGGCATTTATATTGATGATACATTGAAATGGGAAAATCATATTGATTACGTTTGTGGCAGGCTCAGTGGAGCTTGCTACGCTGAGATGAGTTACTACTTTTCCTACTTTGGTGACAGTATGACAAGCATAGAATCCACTATGCTACACGGTATTGCGCCTTGGGGTTCATCTCAACGTTAAGAAAGTTTTTATACAACAGAAAAGGCGTTACGAGTGATTTTGGGACTTCGCTATTATAAATCGCTGCGATATAAGTTTAGGGACAACAAATTATTGACCACATACGGTACCTACATATTTGAATGATTAATTTCTATTTCTAAAAATTAACAACTTTTTAAGAGATATGCAAAAGCGCATGAATATAGCACACAAAATAGAAAGAACTACAATATTCGAGTACATAAGTTATCGAAAACAGAAAAGAGTATGGGATATAACTGTATTTTTCATTAAGTATTCGAATAATATAAAAAAATTATGTGGACTTGCAATTTATAAACAAATACTTCACAAATATATTTGCGAATTCCATAAATGAATACTAACTACTAACTAAAACAATAGGTCATGATTTAGATTTCAATGTTAGCGAGTACATTTTGTAACTTGTTTTTGTTTTTATCCTAATGCAAAGACTTAACACTGCGGACTTGTGGCCTATATTACTGTTCATTAGGTTTGTGTAAGTGTGTATTGTGTATGAGTGTGTGTGTGTGAAGTGTATGGTTTGTAACTGCCTTTTCTCGCCGTAAAGGGGCAGCAGTGTTGAGGCAACGACCACTCCGCTGCAACCGACCTAAAAACCGATCGCCGCGCGGTGATTCAAACCAACGACTTTCTCACAGAAGTCTAGCTCTCTCCCTACTGCACTATTCCGGTTCTTTTTTTGCTGAAACGCATGTCTCTGCGGTGGTTTGAGGGTGGGTATATAAGCGTTATTGATTATCGATTGTCTGTAAAAATAAAGAATTATTATTATTGTTATTTCCTCTTTGTCTCGGCGTGTACATTTCCAGCCGGTGTTACTTATCTGTCGGGATCAAACCTTGATCCTAAGTACGGATGACAGCCTGTCAGAGAACTTTTCTGATTATGTGGGCCGTGCCAAGTATTGCTGCTTTTTGCAGTTGACAGAATATTTATTTTTTATCATTCCTTGGTATACGGAGATTTGGGTGAAAGTTTTTGTCAACTGTTCCTACGGCCCTTATAATTATTTGGATTACATGCGTTTCCATATGCCACCTCCTTTGTATTTCCACCTGAAGATATTTATATTTCAATCACTTCTCTGCCTATTTTTTGTGACATTATTGCCCAATAGTACTGGTACATCTATCAGATAACAGTTGTTGGTTCTTTTGTCTTTAATTACTATATCAGGCTTATATGCTGATAGGTATATGCCGGTCTGTGTGGATTTGTGTGTCCCGGGTAGTCGCGTTTTCGTTATCCGCCACCTTAT
This sequence comes from Osmoderma eremita, assembly GCA_031763485.1. Classification (NCBI taxonomy): domain Eukaryota; kingdom Metazoa; phylum Arthropoda; class Insecta; order Coleoptera; family Scarabaeidae; genus Osmoderma; species Osmoderma eremita. The sequence goes on from JARFOC010000636.1 coordinate 617,362, forward strand.
CCGGCGTGTGTAAGTAACATTTTTCTGCTAATCTGAAGTTGTAATATTCAGAGATGTTATAATGCAGATTCAGACATATGTTGTTGTGACGTTCTAGGTACTCTTTCTTTGCCAATATAAGGCATCCTGTTATCAGATGGTGAATTGTCTCCTCCTATTCTGTACAAAGGCGGCATCTGGGGTCAAGATCCATTTTCATAATGTGTTTTTTTGTGTAATTTGTTGCCATCGCATGATCTTGTGCTGCAGTAATTAACGATTCTGTTTCTCCCTTAATGCGTCCAGTTGTTAGCCACGAGAAGGTTTGCGCCCTATGTACTTCTTCTTTCTTGACGTCTCGTCCATACTGTCCGTGTACGTTTTTCTCCATCCACCGTTCTTCTCGCTCTGTCTTCTCTCTTTGTTTTCTTATTATTTCTGTTTCAACGTCGGTTTCATTGTCGTTAATTATTTTGTTTTTGTCGACTTGCAGGCTGTTGATGAACTTTGTGGCCTTTGTAGTTGCTGACTCACCTCCATTTTGTTTCCATTTTTTTACTTATTGTATGTATTTGTCTTTCTTTATCTCTGTGTACGTTTCAAGTCCTGCTGTAGCTATTTTGTATGAATCTTCCAAGTTGGTTAGTCCTCCTCCTCCCAGTCACCTGGGTAAGTATAATCTATCCACATCGGCTCGTGGATGCAGCAGGCCGTTACATGTTAAGACTTTCCTTGTTTTTCTTTCTATTTTCTTGATCTTCTGCATGGTCCAATCAATCACTCCGAAACTGTACGGCAAAGAGGTTATTATTATTATCAATATGACTATTATTTTATTATTATTATGATCAAATGTTAAGGAATTCCTGAAACTACAACTAAATTGCTAGAAATCCTTTTAAGGGATCAGTATCCAAAATGTAGATTATTTAGCCGCAGGTACGCCGTGAGTGGATGGTCTAGTTTGCACCCAAAAACGGAAAAAACTAACGGAGGAGAGAAAAACCCAGCACATATCATTAACTCAACATAGTTCAATTAATATTTACAGTCCTTGATTGATAATGTTACACCTTTGCTAATAATGTTAATTGAGATTGTGAGTAGGTATTCTTTTATTTTTACAGATTTCGGAAATGATTAGTGTATATGCAGATGTGACTTAAAAATTAGCGTTTTCCTTTTTTTATATTATGGCTACTAAACCCTTGAATGGATTATTTAAATGATCCTACTAACAAGTGGTTCTACATTTTAATCACCTTGCTTATTGTTGTAGTCCTCACGTAATAGTTATTACCAACATAATTTTGCCGTTTTTCAAATATATTTATTTTATGGGTAGAATCAACTAATTGAAAAAGTTAAGCTCACAATGGTTGCGGAATGTTACGAAGTCAATCAAAGTTTATTATATTTTGTTATTACAGCTAGTTCTCGGAATGTTCTCAGCCTCTCTGTCGTAATTAGTTCCTGTTTATTAAATCGGAATAAATTGGCGGTTTTAATCGGCAATTTGTTGTTTCCAAATTACGTGAATTTATGGCGCCTATTACTTCACAGTTTAAAATAATTTGCTGCTCCGTCGGGTCTATAATTCATCCTGGCGCTATTACTCAAGCTCAACCGTGAAGCGCGGCGGGAAAGGAATTTCGCCACAAATCTGACACGTATACATTCGTTGAATATAAATTTTCTCAATAACTGTATCCGTAACTGTCACATATGATTGACATATTTGTGGGACGTCAATTTGCCACCCAGCATGTGCCAGCCGGCGCGGTGGCGTGCATTATTAAAATGAACTAACACGCGGCAGATTGATAAATGAATCCCGAGGACTTAATAAATGTTCCGCGTTCTTCCCCGCGTTTCTTTTTCCCATCCGCGGAAGACAAACTACATTTCTATTAGGGTAAGCCAATTGAGAACACTTGCGCGCGAGAGAACGCATCGTGTCTGTGCCTTAGCCCCGACATGTATTATGATTATGAAGGACGAACGCGTACTAATAAATTTTTCAGAACTTGGTTTTATTATACAGCACCGTGATATCAGGTTCCTCGTTCTTTTAGATGGCTTTGTGCGAAATAGGCATTTTATACATACATATGTAGACTTTTCGCTCACGTAGGTAGTTAATCTATCACTTATACTGGGATAAATAGCTGATGCTGTGTTCGTAAAGAAAATATATAATGATAATTTCTCTAAAGTCAAATATGTAATATATATTATACAATGATATAATTTCCTAAAATTTTGGGGCATCCGCGAATCGGATGATTGTTTATGGTTTTGTGTAATAAACAGAATGGGACTCTTTCAACCAACCGCACCCTCAAGCCAAGTGCATAAAATGTAGACCCTCTTCTAATAACATAGCTGAAACTAGAAATATGCCTTCACGGTCAATACAGCTGCGTCTCACTCTTATTTAGTAATAAGAAATATGCTTTCACTTTTGTGCAGTACATAAACATAAAAAGAAGACCATGCCATAGCATAGTCTTAAACCCTATAGGGTTTAACGCAAGTTACCTTATGAGGCCTCTTTACATTGGAGTGACGTCATGCTGTCTCGATCGAGGCCTCGGGACGATAATCCTGTACCTTTAATTCCGTAATTATACAATTTACCTAAAGGAAGTTTATGTGACATTGAATCGAAAGCTTTCGCAAGGTCTAAGGATAGCTCTGCTGTTAAACAATAATTTTCAAAGGCGTTCGTGATCAATTCAATGTAGCAGAACAAAGCAGTAAGAGTACTTCTACCCAAAACCGTGTTGGGGGATTGAAGCAAATCATAAGAAACATCAAAGGTGCCAAAAGAGATCACGGATAAAATACAACTACGGGTCTATGGTTTTTATTGCTGGAATCAGCATACTAGCACCCCTTGCATTCCTTTTGCTAGTATGCCGATTCCAACAATAAACACCATAGGCCCGTAATCGCATTTTATCGATTTGCAGGAATCATGTTTTGCAAAGAAATCTAGGATCTGTTGAAACACAACCATCTTAATCATTTTTGAGAAAATCAGCAAAAAAGATTATTTTCCAGCAATTCATAGGCAAAAGTTTGATATACACGTTCTTTTAGGGACTATTTAATGTTGGATTGTGGAGAGAGCCTGAAAATATTTCAATCAAATGTTAAAGGTCTTAGCCGTTTTTAGAACGATATGTAATCCGTGTGCGGTAATGGATGACTTCAACAGCCATTACACTGAGGGATAAGAATCCATCAATGACAACGGTGAAAAGGTGAAAGAATGGTTAGAACTGGAAAATGTATCCCTAATACATGATCTGAGACATTTTAGTACCCTTGCTGGGCCGGGAAGAAATTATAACACCGACATATGCTTTGTAACTAAGGATGAAAGAGATAAACCAATACATTTTGACATTTTAATCTTTACGTATGTATGTACATTAGCGTTTAACGCAAGCTATCTCACCGGAGCCTCGATACATTGGAGTGACGTTATGCTGTCTTGATCGAGGCATCGGGAATGTATACAGATGTGCGTATGTTTTGCCGAGTGCACGCCGTTTGAAGTCCCTGCGTTTTGTTGTTTTCCTACATTTTAAAATTAATACACATCTTTAAGTACCCCTCTTTTTTATTATAAAATAAAATTAGTTAAGTAAATAAATAAGTTTTTTAAAAAAAATAATGCCAAAATTATGCCAAGAACAGAACAAACTAAATGAAAGTATTAAAAAAATCATAGTTTATGGAAAGCTAGTACCATAGATGTACGGGCATAGCGGCCTTTTGAATGCGATTGACGTATTTTCGTTGAACTTTGCGCGGACAGCATTGTAAACTTTATAGGTACTGAACGAAAACGAACTTGAAACAGTGGATCCGGGCAGCGGTGGGTGATAAGTCCCCGGAATGTAATATTTATATTGTGTGCATTCGTCTGAAACATAATCATATCATATAAATATCCGGGTGCCCTAATCGTTACAACAGTATGGTACAAGCGCGATGCTCTAAGAATCATGCGGTTTCGCATATTTGGCTATTTATATGTTAGTAATGCGTGAGAAATGCTCTCAAACTTCTGTATGTTGTATATAAACCTTAGGCTGGAATTTTGCAGTCATTGTATCTTTTTTCACACTTGCCATATTCTCTAGAACAATACATAAATGGAGGAAAAACTAGACTTACACACCGTCAACCTAATATCACCAGTTAAAGAGAACTTATGCGGATACAATATTCTTAAACTATACCTAGATGCTTGATGTTTAAAACGAAATATTACCAATGAACAAAGCCGCATTCAGACGGATTAATGCGTGATGAATTTCCTATCACCTTTAATTGCGTCTCTTCTAACCATTTCTTGGAGCCTTAAATTAATTTTTGTAATTTTTTTTTCAAGGGAGAAAGTGCCAAAGCAACCGATAAACCCCCGTTATAGATTTCTGCACACAGAGAAACGTTTATTTGTATCAAGAATGTTAATTCAAGCCAATTACATCTTCAATTATCCACAATAGAATTACTATTTTAGATCAAAAGAAATATTGTCTTAGTTAATTCTGAAAATTTGTTTCTCTGCGTGTGTATGGACACATGCTATACATTCGTATTCCGATAGTATTTGCATATTATGTCAGATATATTACCTAATTGCGAATTACACTAAACATTTGCGGTTGTGTAGTATTTTTCGTTCGAAACGTTTCTTTATAAAAAAAATGTAATATTCACATTTTTTTATAAAAGTAAGTATTGTTAAATGTATATATTTATTTATTTGATATAACTAAAATTTTAAGAAAATTATTTTCTTATATTAAACATTCTTTTAGTAATGAAGTGAAAATATTTTCTTGTATAGAGACTGATTATGCAAGAAAATCTAATATCTTGATACAAGAAAGCATTTCTACCAGTCTGACGTCTTGTACGAATCAGCATGCCAAGCAAAAGCAATAAAAGAATAGGATAGAATAGAATGTATTTGTAATAAAATATTACAAGTATCGTCACAAAATATACATAACATAAAAAGTATGAAACAAAACACGAATTGAC
>JARFOC010000636.1:622507-656904 GCA_031763485.1 Osmoderma eremita
TTTGCCACTATTGAAAAGAGGGATTTATTTGGTTTAATGCATATTTCTTAGCGCCAAAGAAATCTTTTTATCCGTGTGTTACCCATTTCCTCGTTGCGATAATTTTTTTTTATAATACATATTTTGATGGGAATGTAATGGGGGTGGTTTATACAATAAGGATTAACTTCCAAAATCTACTAAATCAAACTTTACTTCTAAGTAAACTGAAATATATTAACAAAAACTAATTTTAGCTGCAATTTACACAAACTTCATTCAAGTGGTCGCTCGCGTACTCATTTTCCACATCTGAAGCAGAATCTTCCAGTGGTTTTGTCTCGAACACTTTCACATACATATCATCGCCATCGGGACCCCGTTTTAGGTTTAACTGTATTTACAGGATACTTCGGAGGATACCACGGAGCAATTTTGCATGTCGTAGTATCTCTGTTGGAATGTTTCTTTTTTTTGAGATCCACGTTCTATTTGGGGTATAATCAACTTCCAGTGCAGACTTTGGAAATATTCAGCACGTAATATTGACCAGATTGCAAAGAGCTACCATAGGCTAGCGCCGGCTAACATCAATGTCGGCACCGACTAAAGTCGTGTTATGAAATGTCACAACATTCAATGTCTTTATATCTCCAGTGGACTGGTCGATAGCAACCGTGTCGTGCACCGTTAATAAAAGCACAATTTGGATAGTAAAACATCAAAGTACACCTTTAATGAAATCCAAAGAGTGAAGAATTTACCGCTCTATTTTTGCTGGGTAAAAATTCTTTTGGGGTTTCCCGCTTATTTCTGCACATTGTCCCTACATATGTTAGTTGTTTTTGTTCGAAAAGCCCCTTTGCCAATGATACTCCAACTATCTCTTATTTACGAAGCTGGTTCTACTAACCGGAAAACAACCTCTTCTGCCGAATTGCTCAGGTGTTTCAGGAAGAAAGATTCCCAACCCAGAATGAAACTTTGCACTTTGTGAACCCATTGGAGGTATATCTAACACTATTTCCGTGTCGGTCATCAAACAGTTTTAGAGGGTGAATAAACCGCTATTCACTGTTTTTCGTTAATAAATTCGTAATAGATGCGCAAAAAAAAAAAAGAAGACCATTTGAATAAGACTGTTATTCAAGGTGCAGTGCATATCTTCCAGGGTACCTACTACGTCTATCATTACTTTCCTTTGTAGATTCTACTGAGGATGGCAACTTAGTTGCCGAAGTGCGTATCTAGAGTTCTTTACTCTTTAAGGCGGTAATGTTTATTTTAGTTTTACTACTTCAAGCCATCGTATCCACTTGAATTTTCATTATTTTATACTTTCTTTATTTCATGTTTCTTTCTTTGACACAAGATGAGTCTAGAAAGATTGAAATGCGAATTAAAAAGAAACCTAAGCCCTAATGAGAGTATCTATTGTACCTATTGTCCTATTTTATTTTCATTTAATGTTTACAGCTACCAATTTATTGGAAGAATATGATCGCGAAAACTAAGGTTATAACATTTTACTAACTATATATTATACGAATAACTTCGCTTCTGCAGTTACATATCTCAAAGATGATGAAGTATCTTCGAACACGGTTTGTAAAAGAAAAACGTCTAGGTGGCACTTTATGGAAATCAAATTTTATTTTCAAAGAAGTACCCTCATTTATTTATATTTCATAACCGAATCTTTGGAAATTTCGTGCCGCTAATATTTACGAGAAAATGAATGAAATGAAAACTTTTGAGTAGGATGTTCCTCTACATTAGTATCCTAAAGAAAAATCTCGAAGCACCACCACGGAATACAAAATGTATCCGAAGATTGGAAAAAGTTACGCATTTCGAAGTTTTCCAGAGACTGTGTAGCAAATACTTATTATATAGACCAAATAATACTGAATGGGAATAAGTTGAATATATATCATATATTCATCGATATCTTAAAACCTATACGAAGAAAAAATCAGGTTTATAACAATTAAATTCATGAAATAACCTTGGGTTATTTGCTTTCATAACATCAAATGTTAAATTCCTATACGGCCACAAACATTCCGCACTACCGACAGATAGTAAGCTTGGTCAAGTTTATTCTTTTTATGTTAAAAATTACAGAGAAATTACAGAGAAAATTACAGAGAATTGAATTGTAAAAAAGTTAATAATTTATATAAAATAATAGCATTAGTCATAAAAAACATGATTTGATAAGTTAGAAATCCTTTTCTGTTGTACAATTATATGGAATGCTTGATCCTTTGAATTATACATCTAGATTATCCTTTTAAAATACACACATATTGAAAAGTGTAGTTTATTTATAACTATACTACTATACTATATCGGATTACTCCTCCAGCACGTATTCCGTGTATACGGAATACGTGCGCATACGCATAACTGAATTCATTCATTAGGTTATGCGGTTTGACGATGAGAATTTACGTATTAAAGAAACACGTGTCCTGAATTAATCAATATATGTATTGTGCTGAAGGAGAAATCCGATACAGTGTGTTTATTGAGCTGCCCCACAGTCCTTGCAATCTTTGCTATTTACTGTATTTTTAGGATTGGTAGGTTTAAGGAATTCATTTTTGTTAAATGAATAGAAGTGGCAATCCATATTTGGTTTCCCTATACCTATTTTTAGTGGATTCTACAATAATAGTATAGGTAATCAAAATTTCAAAGTTGTTAATAAAGTGAATGTACCTAAAAGATTATCAAGTTAACTGCTAATAAGAAAGTTGTCAAAGTATTAAAAGTACACTGAAACACGTTCGATTTACCTAAAGATGAATTGCTCTAAAGATGGTATACCTATGCTATTAATAGTGGGCGAAATAGTAAGGAATCCTTTGTTACCTAATTTACAGTAAAAGATATCCAGACAGGATGGATGCCTCCTGCCTGAACAGAGATCTTTTGAAAAACTAATGACGAAATTTATTGAAACTGAACATGTCGTTAAAAAGAAATGCGAAAGAACAAAAAATGAAGAAAATGACTTATAGGCTTTGTTGGCAATTACTGAAGATCGAAATAAGGCCAAAGGTGGATTAGTAAAACACAGGTGTACGATCTCTTCTTCGAATACTAAAGAAAAATCATTTACATTCTTACCATATTCGGTTATATCAGGAGTTTACTGAACAACATTTCGCAAAACGTTTTCAGTTTTGTGATTGAACCAATGATAAATTACATAAAAATCACAATTTTATTTTTGAAGTCTTATTCTCTGACGAAGCAACTTTTCACAAAAATGGATTAGTAAATAAGCATAACTTTCATTAATATGCATAGGAAAATCCTAGAATTTTGCAACAAGTGGGTGAGCAATGTCAGTGAAGCGTCAACGTTTGGTGAGGCATAATCGACTAGTATGTTGTAGGACCTTTTTTGAAAATAATTTAATATTTTATTTCTATTCCTTTAAATTAACCCATTAAAATTTGTTTTAAAATAAAGAAAATAAAGTTGAATATTGGACTTTCCATTATTCTGGATTATTATAGGAACCGATAAAAATAAATATAGGGAAACCTAATACGGATTGAACCAGAATGTAATTCTGCGTTGAGAACTCATTGGAGTTTGTTAATAAATTAAAGACATCCAACTAAACAAAGGAGATATTTTAGTATCGTTTGACGTTTGTTCATTTTCTCCCAGCGTACCAATACCGGAATTTTTGAAATACAATGAAATTGATGAAATCAAAATCGCGGAGTACAAAAGGTTGACCAAATTATGTATGTCCCAAAATCAGTTTATAATAGGCGGTAAATTTTATGAACAGGTGGAAGGTACGGTAATGGGGAATTCTTTGTCCCCATTCATTGGTAATCTTTTTATGAGCAAGTTTGAATTAAACAACAAAAGAGCGCGGCATATTTTCGCAGAACCGGGTTCAGGTACGTTGACGATATTTTCGCGGTATTTGACACAACAAAATCGACCATTGACCATCGACCATTTTCTCGAGCAATTGAATTCACAATTTCGCACTATAAAATTTACAGTAGAAAAGGAAGTGAATAGTCGCCCTCCATTCTTAGACAGCATGATAATTAGGAATAACAAGAATAAACTAGAAATTGACATCTATAGAAAAGAAACTAGTACTACAAAGTTCATAACGGCCGCGATCAATTTCTTAATTAATATATTAGTAAAATTCCCATTGAATAAGAGTAGATATAATAAAGAATTGAAATACATTAAGGATATAACGGTCTACAATGGTTTCTCTTCTACCGATGTCGAAAGAACGCTCAATAAATTCCAATATAAACAATTTCTGTTAATTCCACAACCTTAGTGTTAATAGAACCGCGAGAAAAGAGATTTATTAGATTACCGTTTCATAAAATCACAAAAGGAATAAATAGTGTGTTTAAGATCCAAAATTTGGCAGTCGCGTTCACTTCTCGGAATACGTTACGTAACCTTCTGGGAAAGAACATATCTTCTCAAAAACAAAGGTCGAGAATTTATAAGTTTTCATGCGCCGACTGTGATAAGGTTTTTATTGGACAGACAAGAAGAGCTATAGAAACGCGGTTTAAAGAACATATCGCCCATTACCGTTATAAGAGATCAGAAGAATCGAGTGTAGCGCAACACATGATTGAAACGAATCATCGAATTACTTTCGATAATTTGAAATTATTAAGAAACGTAAGTTCGCCGCGAGAATTAGACGCGTGTGAAACGATATATATTAAAAAAGGATCGAAGTTACTAAATCGCGATAAAGGAATTTTAGAACATTCCAGCTTAATGAATATTTTTATAGAGAAAGAAAATGCGAACAAACAGATGCTGCACGCCCTACGCTCATAAATACTACCTGCTTTTCGGGTTAGGCAGATATTTTCGGATATATTACGATAAGTGTGTCAATAAATAGAGATAGATGTACATATTTCCTTTTTTAAACGTGCATGTTAGATATAACTTTCGTTATTCGGGAATTGGTTGACAATGAGAGCCGGCGTGCTCTTGAAACATATGTCCCGAATTTTATTAAATCAATTTGTTTGGTGTGAATTTCCCGATACTGCGTATTAGTACTTCTAGTTATAATATACAAGGTGTAGTATTTAAAAAAGTGAATTTTACTATCCGATCTTTCTTAAAAACACCCAGTATATCGGAATATCTGAAGATACATAATTAATATTATATTAAATCCCGTAAATACCAAATGGCCATCTAGCATACAGCCCGAGTAATATATTTATATATTTTGTTTAGTTCGTAATGCCTACAGTGTGAAAATAGTCAAATACAATACAAACAAATTATAAAATACATATACATATAATACTAAAACAACCACAGACTTTTACATATTAGACAAACAATTGGTCCCTTTTCTTCTATGAAGAAATCGAAATTTCACATTAACTTTTTACGAGAAACATTTTTTTCAATGCAGTCTTAAATTTTAACGCAGGCAAGCTTTTTTAATTCTCCTAGCAAATGATTGAATATCTTCAAACATTGAAATAAACTACGATTCAGTGTTTTAGTTTGGTTTGCTGGGTTAGGTGGTTGGAGAAAGTTCTGAGCAATGCCTCTGGTGTTATATTCATGCGTCATCTCATACGTTTTAAAGTGGTCAGTATAATTGCTTTTTACAAATGAAGCGCACTTGAGTATGAAAATATTTGGGAGAGTTAATATATTGTAATCTCTGAATATTTCTCTGCATGAGTCTCTACATTTCATCTGCTCTCACGCATGCCTTCTTAGCAATAAAAACACGTTCACTGCACCACCCCAAAACAAAACACCGTACAGGACTCTAGAATGCACAGTAGCATAATAAAGTTTAAGCGCTATACTTTCACCAAGGTTTCTAGCTATCATTCTCGACACATAACCAAAGCTACCCAATTTGGACGTCAGGTCGTCAATATGTCCTCTCCGCGTGGTCCCAGCATCTATAGTCAACGTCAAGAAGGTCGTATCTGTGGCGGTTGTAAGTATTTGTTGTTTATATACCACATTAAAATCATCGATATTATTACTGAATGCCATTAATTTTGTTTTGTCAATATTTAATTTCAGGTTACTTTCCTGGTGCCATTGAGCAAGTTTCTGTTGATTAGCTTCTATTAGCGCTCAGAAACCTAACAACACCATAAAACTGTCCACTGCACCAGGTAAGTCATTCATATACAAAAAAAAAACGGAGCACTGAGGAACTCCACACAAAACATATGGACATACTATTGCTACACCCTGTATAAATATTTGCAATAGTAGGATCCCACTATAGTTACATTTATTTATAACATTCCTTTCAGTACATAGAAAGCGTATCAATTCCGCAGTAAAAAAAATGCAATACCCCAAATAATGGTTAAATTTGCATTTTTGCTTTCTTTGACTGAAATCTGCCCCTAGTGTTTTTCTTATGTTTCGCTTTGGAGCGCAAAATTTGTTTATTGGCTTAGAATCCTTAACTCATCACAGAATTTAATAATAAAAGGGGATTTTCTCTAGATATGGCATCTGTATAAAAACTTTTATATTTTTGCTCTCGCACATTGGATTATGAAACCAATTTCATTTTCCACCCTACATAGCGAAAGGTTATCCGATCCAGTATTATGCAGCAAATACTCCCAGATTTTTTGTTCGAAAGATCAGAATAAATGTTTCTGATTTATACACAGAAGCTTGGAATATTCGTCCAACGTGCGGAATAATAAGTTTCTGTTGAAATTGTCACATACAGAATAATTTACAGTTATTAGTTGAATTCATGTGAAATATGAGATGAAACAATATATTTGATTATATGGTTTCATTTCATTTATTCCTAAATGAGGCACCCTCATGGTTCTTGGAAGATTCTATTAATAACGAACAGTGTACAACAAAAAGTAAGGTTTCTAGTCCTGTTTTAATTAAATTTTCTTACAAAGAGGAATGTTAAGCTGCCTCCTTCAAATTCAATTAGAAACTGAAATTATTCCTTGTAGTAAACAACGTTTTTATACTTGCAAAACTATGCAATCTTTCTCAGGGTATTACTAATGCAAAATACATAAAGACCTTCGCATTTCTCTTTTTGGATGTTTTTTTAAATGAAATGTGTAATGTAAAACATCAACATCTTAGATTAAACACACAACTTTATGTACGTGCTACAATGGAAAATAGCTAGTATAAGAATTTAGAAAAAAACAATTCCGTACAACAACACAACACGTTTCAGTATTGCATGTATTATTTTGCCAAATGTTCAAGCCCTTAACGTGTATATCGTATTGTTAAATTACTGGATGATGAATTATATTGATTTCTTAGAGTATAATTTTTATTCTCTAAGTTTCATTTAGATGAATGGTAAGCTCAGATTTTGTACTTGTAATAGTAGAAACATCATATACGAATATAGTTACTTGAACTCAATTTTTACTAAAACGTGCAAAGTATATCAATTTATATAGTTGACTCAAATATAAACTTGCTTACATTCAAGGGAGCAGTTAATAATACGTTTGGGGAGAAAAAATGACTTTCACAAAATTTTGATTACACTGGTTAACAAGTTTTTTATCCCAAGCACAAAAATGCCTGATTCCCATATACTTTTGCATGCTGAAATCAATTATGTGTTCAGAATATCTCCATCGCCCCTAGTTTTTATGTTCCAGGATATTCGCTTATCCATTTAAACTATGCATGCATAAATATGTACTATGAAAGAACATGTCTTGACGTTATCTTAGTTGTCGGCTAGAGCTCGAAATTGATCAAGCAGCATACAATGGTTAATGTTTGAACGTCTTTTGACGTGTTAAGACCTGCATTTCCCATTCCTAGGTAGCATCTCTTGTTTTTTCAGTTATCGGCTACAGCTCCGTGAATGAATATATACGCTGACGTTGTTAACGTTTTAAAGAGTGTTGCGTTGTGGTGCGTTCAAGCTGTTGCAGTGAAACCACGAACACACCACGAGCATTTGATCACCTGTGAAAATTATAAGGAAATGTGTAAACCACCCGAACTCCTTTTGCTACATTTGCTGCGAATTGACATTTAAATATCAAAAACGGACTTTCAGGTCGCTCCTTAAAAAGTGCTATGAGCAGTATTTCAAGTGTAAAGTAGGTGATGAAAACAAAAGGTGGGCTCACACAGCGTGGGCAAAAGGTAAACAAAGGCCTTTTGCTATTCCTATGATTTGGAGGGAACGATCAGATCATATTTCCGATTGCTATTTTTGTCTTACAAATATAAGTGGCATGATTTCTAAATCCAAACATACTGTAAAATATCCTAATATTCCATCTGCACTGAGACTAGTATCTCACGATACGGAATAACCTGTGCCTAAACCCTCACAAAAGATGACACTAAGGGACGATGAAAGTGCTGATAACGAAGTAAACGAAGAAAGTTTTGCATGCGACAATATGGATTTGGACCCACCATTTCAACATGATTCGTCTTGTTGTGTGCCGCATCTTCTAAGTCAAGAAGACCTCAACGACCTCGTGTGCGATTTAAAGTTCTCTAAGAAGCAAGCCGAACTTCTAGGTTCCAGATTAAAAGTCTGGAGTCTTCTTCAGAGTGGAACAAAAGTTCACCTTTTTCGTAATCACCATGCATAATTTTAGAATTGGAAGATGGACTTGTATTTTGTAATGACGTCCGTTCTGTTATGAAGACCCTTGGTCGTGAATATAATACAGATGAGTGGCGTTTGTTCATTGACTCTTCCAAATTAAGCTTGAATGCGGTACTAGTCCACAATGGAAATAAGTTCTATCTGTTCCTTTGGCTCATGCAAGCGACTTGAAAGAATCTTATGACAACATGAAGCTTCTTTTGGAAAAATAAAGTATGACGACTTCAAGTGAAATATTTGTGGCGCCCACATTTGCTCGGCATGCAACTCCGTTACACAAAGTATTGTTGTTTCCTCTGTGAATGGGGCGGTCGGGATAGGAAAAATCATTATAAAAAGAAAGATTGGCCAAGACCAACTTCACTGACACCAGGAAATAAAAATGTCATTGGTACCCCACTTGTTGTCTCTCAACAAATTTATTTGCCCCCTTTGCACATTAAGCTTCGGTTAATGAAGAACTTTGTCAAAGGTATGGATAAGGTATGGATGTGGTTTGCATATGTGAGGAGTAAGCTCCCTAAGATCAGTGATTTTAAGGTAAAGGAATATATTTTTGAGGGATCCCAGATCAGACAGCTACTTCAACATGAAAAATTTGTTGGACCGCTAAATAGAATTGAAAAAGCAGCATGGTTGTTTTTAAGGAGATTTGCGACGGTTTCTTGGGAAATCGTAGAGCCGAAAACTACGTAGAGATTGTTAACAATCTACTGCCCTCATATAAAGTCATAGGTTGCAGCATGAGTCTAAAAATACACTTTATTGACTCCCACTTGGCCTTTTTCCCAAAAAAACTTGGAGCAGTCAGTGACAAGCATGGCGAAAGAATTCGCCAGGACATCCTACTCATGGAGAAGAGATACCAAGGCAAATGGAGCCCTGCTATGTTACCAGACTATATTGCTGGACACGCTGAAGAGCGATGCTTCTGATGCAAAGTACAGGAGAAAGTCATATTCATTCATTCATGATTTATACACATTATAATATATACCTTCACAATATTTCATTGCTTTGTCATTCTGAAACTCTGCCTGATAGAAAAAGGCTGAGAACAGATATGAAGTAAGTGTAAAAACTACTACCAAGGTCACCCACCTTACCTCGTGGGACAAAATAAATCAGAAATTTTGCTGATTAGTGTTATTGGTCTACTATCACAGAGGAAAATAACTTTTTGACAGAGTTTTACACATACGATTTCCTGCTTTCTACCATGGTCTAATGATCCTTTTATTTTTAATTATATATACAGGACTGTTCAAAAATATCAACGCACCATTGCTAACAACAAGCAAAACAATAACAACAATAAAAAAATTATGAGGAATATTAATTTAATGTGCGGATACAATTTTCTTGGAATAATTAATATATTCACAATGCAACTGTTGTGAAAATTTGTAGCTGGAACTGATCAAGAATTTCATTAACGCTTTTAGTCAGTTACGCCTGTTAGGTTGAGTGGACTGCCAAAAGTACTACAACCTAATTACGTGATAGCTTGTAAAGCAATTGCACTTAATAAACCCAGCATTAATTTTCTTTTAGACAAGGGAATAACTAAGAGCCATGGTTGATCATCCGTGAGAAACAGAAATAAATGTCAAATGAAAAATATTAACTATAAAGGTATGAATAACCAAAAAATATAATCAGTGTAAGTGATTGGGCCACGTACAACTGTTATTTGCAAGAAAAAAGATTAACTTGCATTTTGAACTAGGTACCCATTGCGTAGCTGAATAATTACAGAAGGTAATCGATTTTATTGGATTTCTAATTTCATTGAATGTTTTCTGAGCTCTGAGTGTTCAAGTTAAATGCCAATCTCTCGGGGCTACATTGTATTATAATAATGCGATGAAGTTTAAAAGATGAGGGTATTTTATAATATAAAGGGTGAGCAGCTATTTAAAAGAATATAAAATAAATTCATAAGTACAAAAGTTGTATGATTACTTAATGGTAAACCATTAAAGTTAGGCAAATAAGAAAATTTTTGCGAGGAAAAATCATTGGCAAGTGCGTTTCATTCTTGTATAAAAGGGCGGCAAATAAATGCAGTAGAGAGCCGCATAGAGAAAATAATGGAAACGGTATAATATATTACAGAGAAGTGGCATCCTCTTTCTGCTAGGTCGTCAACGTCAATAATTTGTGTCAGTCCTTCTGTAGTCGAAAGACATTTGTGTGACGTTTGCTGCTTCTTGGGCAACGAAATAAACGATATCTACGCTTTAGCAACTAAAGCTATTCCAGCGAAGTGTAAACCAGCGTTAATAGTTTAGTTAGTGTTTAACAGCAGACTAGATAAAATCGAGTTCTCATTGCTAAGTGGCCCATTATCTTATCGGCTTCTGTAAGATTATTGTTTTGAATGTGTTTATCTATGCTGTCAACCTCGCCCGTCAATTATGCCTACAAACACAGGAACTTGCAATTTATCATATTATGGTTAGAGTATGAAGATACCAAGTGATCCTTAATTCCCACTCAACTATATTCTCTAATTAGAAAAATTAGAAACAAAGGTTTTTATAATCGCGATTTACTATAATCCATCTGCAATTGATCTTTACAAAAACATACCTACATTGCACTAAGATTTCATAAAATTGTTCATTTGTTTGAAATGATGTCTGATATCTGACACTATTAAAATGTCTGATATTACTATATATCTTTTCGCTTAACTGTTACAATTTTTTTTTAAGAAGTAGTGGTAAATAATAGAGAACAGATGCAACAGCTAAAAATAATCTTAAATAGAACATCAATTCTTCAATTTCAGTTTTGTTTCCTAAATCATATATAATATTTTTATTAAACTAAGCTTATATTTACAACGCAATATTTGTGAAGCCAAAAACGATATGCTTATATAATAATTTCCTAAATAATCAAATATTTCCACTACTTTTAATTTCATAGTATAATTATGAATAAAGGCCTATCAATAGTTTCAAACGCTCTACTGAAATCCAGAAATACCGTTAAAACCAGTTGTCCATTGTCTATCGCTTTTAACCATTTGTCACATACCTATACTAACCAATACCGTTTCACACCAATGTCGTTCTCCGAAACCTAACTGTTTCTGTTATATAACATTTCGTAGCAGGGCACAGTATTGTCTGTATTCTTCACATAGTTGTGTTGCATTACTCTTGGTACCGGCACTATATAATCTTCCACTCCACCAGAGAAGCGGGTGTGTTTCCTGAACACACCCGCTTCTCTGGTAAAGCGATCAAGCTATCAAGAAGTCTGTTAGCCCAGTTCATACATATGTACATCTTGAAACACCATTAAAGTTATTCCATTGCCTGTAAGATCTACAGTATTTTTCATATTTTTGAGCATACATGTTAGACCAGTAATGGTTTCGAATTTCCATAGTTTTGCTGTTTCTTCAATTACTTGGATAGCATTTCCATATGTAAAATCGTTTGGTTTAGGTTTACTATGTTCTCTATACATAACATAATTAAATCGATTAAATATACATATATGCTATAGCAATACCTTCCTTAACTCGTTGGGTATTTAGTATGATTGGCTTTTGGTTGGTGTGACGGTTTGTTAGTAATGATTTCAATTTATTCAACATTTCTCTAGAGTATGTCTTGTTACTGTCAATTACCGTTTGGAGATAATTTGTTTGTTTCCTTACTAATCGAGTTACTGTATAGCATATTTCTAATTTGAAATATGCTCCTATAACAAGCGTGGACATAGAACGGACCTTTTCAATATATAAATACATGTTATCAGACAACCGCCACAATTTTTCTGTTGAAAATTTTGAGAAATATGTAACTGTAAATTGTTTTCATAGTTAATTATGTTGTAAAATGTTCTAAATAAACTTGTAGTAAACATAATAGAATATTATTTTTTCTATAGTATTCCGTTTTCTAGCATTACTCCTATTTTTTAATCTGCATATTTTTCATATGAAAGTGCATATTTAGGCTAAAACATCTGCGTATTTCCACTTTTTTTGCATATCTCTAGGCCTCTAGTCATCAGTCCATTAGTCACAGTATAATCAATACGTACTTGTAATTCCAGTACATTGTTTTACTAGTACCAATGCATTTCTATAAAATAAGTCCTTAATTTTCCTACTATATGTGTCATATTACAGTGTTAAAATTTATTTTGAAATCTCCCGCTAAAATTATTTTTGAAAATGATAATGATGATAATTTATTGGCCAACAGATTTAACAATTCTATTACAGGAAAAAGTAATATATACAAAAGTGAACTAAATACATGTATAAACTTAATACTAACTTATATCTTCTAAATAAACTGACCATAAACAAAAGAAGATTTGAGATTTGGCAGATATATTTATAAAAAGCGTAATGATGGAATACAAAGTGTAGTCAATGGAGGGAACTTAATACCGGTGGGCGCCATCTGGTATAGAGTTAATGGCATTGCACATTCTATACAGCATAATGTTGGTTTTGGGTTTTGGGGTGTAAAATGTGTTACAATGCTTGGCACAAGGACGAGGTATTATAAAGTCGAGGTAGCTTAGTAGCTCAGGGGCATCAATGTTGTTATTTACAAGATTGTATAAGAATGTGATATCTGCTCTGTTACGACGTACATCTAAGGAATCCATATTGAATAATGTAATTAAAGCCATGTGACTATAATCCTGAAGTGGATATTCGCCTCGTAGCTTGTAATATAAGTACTTTAAAAGCTTTCTTTGTACTTTCTCCAATGCATATGAATGGTACTTATAAATAATAAAACTGAAGCAATATTATTGGTTCGATGGTGGGGAAGGGTTTTATAGTACGAACAATGTTGTCCATAGTTGTCAATGCGGAGGCAGTTATTGGGGAGATATTTTCATCGAAGGATAGCTTAGAGTAGAAGACAACTCCAAGATCTTTAATTGACGACTGGCTGGCTATGTTGTCGCTGTCGATATGGTAGACGTAGCGTAATGGATTAACCTTACTCACCTTACTCACATTCAAGCTTAATCTGTTATTAATATAATATATTTGCCGTGTGTTTAACTCACTTTCTAAATGGACACAGTCAACAACTGAGTTAATAACGTTAGAGTTTTAGATCACCAGCAAAGAGCAATTTACGACAACCAATCATATCACATACATCATTAATATATATATATATATATATATATATACATTAAATAGGAGAAGTAGGATAAAAATGGTGTGATTCGTGACCCAGGTGAGCTACATACGGCTATTTTTAAGTAGTCCATAATATCCTCTACGTGTGGTTCTAAATATTGTATAAATGGGTTATCTGCCGTTTGCGGAGGATGATATAATGCATTTGCTAACAAATTCTGTCCCTTAGTTTGAATTTATAATATACATATAACCCAAATAAAACTATTAATAAAAGTTTTAATTAACCAGTAGTGCAGACCTTCTTTTAAGTATACTAAAACTCCCTCTGTTTTCCTGTTATTAGTTACTGCTTTTACAAAATTATAACCAGCAATCGTTCCCATCAGTTGCTTCTTCAGCATTGTAATCATTGCACGAATTTAAGCCATCGTCTATATATTGTCACGGAATATCACGGTATCGTCGAGACATCTAGTGGCAAATGTACGAAGCTGCCAGTTTAAATTGTAGAGGCGCGCTCCGATTGTCTTTTTGAACGTAATAGGATTAAAAACTATTCAGGCGCTCTGATTGGTTCCTGCTGCTTACAGGATCAGACTTATTGTATTTCTAGAAGTCTTTTTTTCTGCAGAATATTCCAGAAAGAGAATTTTTCACGACTTTGATTATATAAGGAGCCGTGTAAATAAGTTAGTTTTAGTTTTAAGATTATCTGCGTCTGTGAAAAAGCCGAAATGATTTGTAGTGCAGTTAAGAGTAAAAATTATTGAATTACGGCAAGAGCTTTTGTGTGTACTAAGTGCTTAATTAATAAACTGAATTAGCGCTGTTAGAAAGTGAGTGCTATTTGAATTATTAGCGAACCCCAAGTGTATGTCCGACAGTTAAATTCGTGACAATATACAGTATTGCACAGCCTAGTGCGGGAAGACACGGAAGGGGAGTAGTAGTGCGATATATATATATGACTGCGTACGCAGATATACAAGCATACCAACCACATGCGAACCTTGTATTGATAATCAGTCGTCCATCAGTTATCAAAGGTTGGACAGTTAAAATAATGG
Organism: Osmoderma eremita; assembly: GCA_031763485.1. Taxonomy (NCBI): domain Eukaryota; kingdom Metazoa; phylum Arthropoda; class Insecta; order Coleoptera; family Scarabaeidae; genus Osmoderma; species Osmoderma eremita. The sequence goes on from JARFOC010000636.1 coordinate 637,368, forward strand.
AGGTCACAATTAGAGAAAAAAGTGCAAATTATGGAATGACATTACCAAAGCTACTTGTTATAATTTCTAATAAGTCTCTTTCTTTGGGATATTGGAAAATAATATCACTGCTTGGCTTTTCACTGATAGCGCGTTAAATGCACAGAAGTGCACCAATTGCCAAATAATGGCATAGAAAACGTATGTTTTCTTTCACATACTAGTGCAATTTTGTGCGAAAATATTTGAGTAACGAGTTAAAGAACTGAATCATTTGGCAACGAGATATAACTCAATTGCGTGCCACCCGATGATTACTTTCTTTCATAATATGGGGCTGTCTAAAATCCCGAATTTTCAGATTCGGAGAAAAACGAGCCAATAATTGAGATCAATCACCTGACAAAATTACGACCTGATTATTATCAATCATCCTCGAGGTACGATGTAATTTTTATAGCCGGTTTGCTTATTTTTTTAGTATTAGAAGGGGAACGATTCGAACATTTAATGTGAGAATTTCGTTTAGTTTTGCAATTTAAGCAATTTTGACACACGTTTAAAAACCTTTAATAAAAAAAAAACATCTTTATTTCTATTTATATACCAATGTAGAAGCATTCTTAATTTTACTACTCTAAGTTTAAATTAGGAGGAATCAGAAACAGCAAATATTAATTTTCGTTATTATCTATTTCATATCATTGATTTCTCTATTTTATATACCATTGAGTTTACATTTTGGATTCACATCGACTAGAGTGATAAGACTAAAACAAATCTAGCTACGTTCCCAATCCCAACTTCTCTCGTCATCGATCTGGCCTATTATCGCACTAGGCTGTGTAGTACTGTATATAGAATGCATAACAACGTGACTGATTCAAATTTGTACCGGTTTCCTGAAATTAGATAATATACTAAAGTTCTTAAATAAAATCGTATCATTGCTTCTAGTATTATCCATGTTACCATAATAGCTCATCGAACAATGTAAAAATATTTAGCTTGCTTCTCCCTATATTCACAATACACAGACGCACATAAAATCTATCTATTATAAAGGCAATCTTACCGACGACAAATTCCTCCAATTATATTCATTCTTATAGCCAATTAGTTTACATACCTTTCGTATTCTTTAAAATTTCTTTAAAAGCTGTTCAGTCCTTATTTACGGCATACTTGAGCATTCTAGGTGATCATACTTTTTTTACCAATTAGTTGGATATTCGTTTTTGGCCGAGAAAATCATGTTTGTAAAAACATATTGCATTGGTGTACTGACTGCAAACTCCAACCCTAACGGCTTTATGCTCCTGGTATATAAATGTGCTGTATTTAAGTTTCTATACATTTGCAAGACTTTTCCCCAAAACGAAAGTTACTCGAGTGCTTTGAATACAATTCAAAAATATTTAACACCCGCTTCTGTATTTTCTTTCTTCGTGCATTACAAATTAACTTATTAAGTAATTAGCAATCTTCGAGGATTCTTCTACAGGTTTAAATACTTCCTTATAATTATGTACTAATTTCAGAAAAAGAAATCGCTTGAATGTCTCTAAGGGAGTTGTAATACGTATTAATCATGATAATTTTTCTGTTAGTATCACATTAGCTTGTTACTCTTTCGTGTAATTTGTTTCCTTTTCATTCAACTTTTTATTTTACTTTAAAGATTATAGCAATTGGTTTGTGATGTTACTGTTCTAAGATACCTCAAAGCGCACAACAGCTTTACGTATAAAAGTTCCTCCAAAAATGTTAAGCAATAGCTCATCGAAGAATGTAAAACAATATAAACAGTTAAAGGAGTTATTTCATATGTTTGGGTGACCATGTACATATTTACATTTTTTTCTCCCGCTGCAAGGTTCTTTCTAAATATGTATGGATGGGTGATGGTCAATAATGATGCCTTTTGGCTGATGGCACATAAAACAAATTCTGCTGTTTTAAGCAATTCACTACCATCTATATCCATGTATCAATGTGTAGATAAAAATTATCTGTGACAAACGCCTTCTTAATTCAAGAGACTGAAAATTAAACAGTTTCGATAAAGTGCTATAGCAGAAATTGTGACCTAAAAAAGTTTTATATACCCGGTAATATAAGATTTGCACGCTCTCAATTCTATCAACGTATTAATGTTCTAATTTAGAACCGATAAAGGTTAGTGAAAAATGCAATAATTGCACTATTATCTTGAAAATGTTACGAGCGAAAAACGTAATGTTCTCCATTCCATATATTGAATTGCAGTTGTTATATTTAATTATAACAATGAACTATTAAGAGAAAATACAAATAGTTCCCCGGAGTTTTATTATTTATTACCCAAATGCAATCGGACTAATCTCATATTATACAACTACGGTTAATGCCTATCATTTGATACACGATATTAGGCTATTTATTGTAAATGTACACAGAGGCGTAACCTAACATATTCGATATTTGAATCGCGTTCGGAGGAAGAAATTGTGTGAACTAATTGGATTTATAATGCCACCTGTGTTCAACAGAAATTAATGCGGGTCCATTGATAAAATGTTTGGAATACCGATGGCAGCCGTTCTGCGATATTTACCATACAGACAATCGAATCCCGGTAGCATTTTATTTATAAGTTACGCGATAGGTAGCGGTAGGCACCGTTCGAGATCAATAGGACACAGTGGTGGCACGGCATGCTAGTGGCTCGAGACATATCGACGACTGTTACACCTTCGGATAAATCACGTCTTTCTTTACACCCCGTTGATTTACAATCGTCCCGTTCGCCCTCTGGTGTTCGTAATCCATTCGTAAACTGACACCAGAAAGACAAGGCCCGTTTACGTTGCTTTTGGTTTATCAAGGAAAGCAAAAGGGAAAGGAATCCGTCTACAAAGCTTGTAGGAAAAAATGTAATTTATGTTTTGGAAAGGAGTTTGTAGGAATTCATCGCATTGCTCGCCTTTACATAAAAAGAAGGAAATAGGTTTGGACATACTCACTCAGACGTTTTACGAATGAATAATTAGTAAAAACATGAGTACCATGACGTGCATAACGGTTGAGATACTTTAAATGCTTGTTCGGTACTTATTTATCGTCTGGCTTCGACACCTCAAAAATTACATTGTGCAGGGCTTTTAATATTTACAGTGTGGAATCTTATAACCAAACATCTAGATTATTTATGTAATCTATGGTCTCTGGGGTCGCCAGCAAAAATTTCTCTGGTCGGCCATCTTATGATGTTTTGGAGCATTCCTATGTGATGTGGGGGATGGTCTGTGGTTCTTCGCAATCACATAGGTGGGATGGTTGTTTGCCCCACTTATGTAAGAAACATGCAACATCTGCAATGTTTGGTTCTAATTCTGTGGCTTAGTACTGGCAGCCAATCTGTAGGCGTTGATTTGATGACCCCAGTAATCATTCTCATGGCGTTTCAAAGAAAACTCAAAACCGCAATTGCTTTTATTAACTTATCAGCGGCCTACGATACGGTTTGGGGAAAAGGTATGATATACAAGCTCATACACGTAGTTCCTTGCAATCCAATTGTTCGACTAATTAACAACATGCCAAACGACCGGCTACTCCAGGTGGTCACGGGACCTAACGCAAGCCCCCCAAGAAAAGTGAAAAATGGTCTGCCTCAAGGATCGGTCCTTGTTCCACTTCCCGTCAGCCTGTACATTGCAGATATGCCAAAACGAAAATCGAGGGAGTTTAGCTATGCTGATGACTGGTCACTTGCTACTAGATGCCCATCAATCGAACAGACAGAGGACATCCTAACGGAAGACCTAGATATAATGGTAAAGTACTTCCGCAAATGGAGACTCCAAATAAACGCCGCCAAAACGGAGGTTTCGCGTTTCCATCTAAATAATAAACTCGCCAGAAGAAAACTCAACATACAGTTTCAAAACGTTACACTTGCTCACAATAAAAAAACGCCAAAGTATCTGGGGACGACCCTAGACAGAACTCTATCTTTCAGAGAGCATCAAACAAAAACAGCCGAAAAATTCAAGACAAGAAATAACGTCATTCAAAACCTATATGGTACATCCTGGCTAGCATCGGCATCCAGCCTGTGCACTTCTGCTCTAGTCCTGGCCTTCTCGACCGTTGAATACTTTGCCCCGGTTTGGCTAAACAGCCCATATACACCGAAGTATGCAATGGTTAATGTTTGAAAATGTATTGACGTGTTAAGACCTGCACTTCCAATTCCTAGATAGCATCTCTTGTTATTTCAGTCGTCGGCTAGAGCTCGGTGAATGAACATATACGCTGACGTTGTTAACGTTTTAAAGAGTGTTGGGTTGTGGTGTGTTCAAGCTATTGCATGGAAACCGCCAACATTTGATCACCTGTAAAAATACCAAGGAAATGTGTAAAACACTCAAACTGTTTTTGCCACATTTGCGGCAAATTGACATTTAAATATAAAAAACGCTCTTTCACACCTCTCCTTCAAAGTGCTATGAGCAGTATTTCAAGTGTAAAGTAGGTGATGAAGACAAAAGCAGGGCTCCCCATATTTGCTGTGTTACGTGTGTCAGACTTCTTACAGCGTGGGCAAAAGGTAAATGACATGCTTTTTGTTCTTCCTATAATTTGAGGGAACTATATCAGATCATATTACCGATTGCTATTTTGTCTTGCAAATATAAGTGGGATGACTTCTAAAGCCAAACATACTGTAAAATATCCTAATATTCCATCTGCACTGAGACCAGTACTTACTTGAGTTACTTGAAGAGACGATGTCATCCGCTGGGTCGACGATCGCTCCTTCCACCTAGGCCGCTTGGTCCTATTGTAGAGCGGATGCATCCTAAAGTTCATCCAGCAAGTCCAGGCCCTTGAGGTAGCTCAGAATCTTGTTGTATGAGGAATTTTTCAGGACAGCTTGGGTAGTAATGTCCCTACTGAGATCAGTATCTAACGATCCGGAATTACCTGTGCCTAAACCCCCACAAAACATGGCACTAAACCACGATGAAAGTGCTGATGACGAAGTAAACGAAGAAAGTTTTGCACGCGACAATATGGATTTGGATACAACATTTCAACCTGATTGCTATTTTTGTCTATCTATATGTGGTATGAAATGCAAACATACTGTAAAGTATCTTAATATTCTATCTGCACTGAGATCAGTACCTCACAGTCCGGAATTATCTGTGCCTAAACTTTGACAAAACGTGACAATGAGCGACGATGAAGGTGCTGATGATACCAAGGCATATGGAGCCCTGCTATGTTGGCAGACTATTGCTGCACGCTGAAGAGAGGTGTTTCTGATCCAAAGTACAGCCGAGAGTCCTATATCAGCGCATTTTCCAAGTAAATATATCACTTTGTACTTCATTTTTTTATGATTTATGCACATATTATAATATATACTTTCACAAAATTTTATTGCTTTGTCACTCTGAAACCCTGCCTGATAGAAAAATTGTGAAAACAGATATGAAATAAGTGCAAAATGTACTAACAAGTTCACCCACTTTACCTCGTGGGTCTAAATAAATCTGAAATTTTGTTGACCAGTGTAATTAAATTAATTTTTGAGTGCCTATTGTAGAATCTTGGCGAGAGGAATAAAATTGATGTCACACTTAAGCTGAGACAGTAAATTCGGCGAGTCAGTCTTACTGTTTATCAAGTCATAAATAAGCTTTATTAAAAGTATGTAACGTCTAACTTCCGATGACTCCATGTTAAAGGTCCAAGTAGAGAGATGAGTAACCTCATCCAGGATAAGTACCCTTTTTCCTAAACCACGGGTATTGTAAAAACTTCCTTTGTACTCTCTGCAGTGTTTGTTTTTTCAAAGGTGATTTTTTATCGATAATTTTTAATATTCAATACATAAAACCTAATAGTTTACTTCACATTATGAACTTACTTAATACCCGGATGTTTAACATTTGAGTGAAGATGTTCTATAAATAATTAAAATTAAGGTCCATTCAATAGCGCAAGATATAAATTTAGGTAGGCAGTGTAATACAATAATATACTTTAATTGATATAAAACTTATCTTAAATCAATTTATAATTTGGTTAGGTTAGGACTTCCAGTACGTACATTTTATTTTACCCAGAAATAAAACTTAATTGCCATACCATATATTCAAACTCGGAGCGTACAACTCGAATCATATTGATAATTTGTGTAATGACGTAGTTCCATGTTTCAGCATGGAAAAATATCATTACGATGCGGAGCGATTCATGTTCAAAGCGCCTAATCTCTACTGCAATTGAAACTCGTAAATTATCCCTGCACGAAAATTACTGAATAATGATCGTTGCGTTGTAGGTTTTGATTGCTTACAGTACCCGTGATCGTTATCTTGCAGTAAAGTTCTATGACAAAGTATAAATATGAAATAAATACGCCAACTCCATTGATTTTGTATTCATGTGTAGTAATTTTTATGATGAAAAAAGTTGTTATGCATATATAACATTAGCTAGCAATAAATAGCATTAGGTATCCCAGAACTAAAACGTATACAGGATTTTGAAAAATGTGTTACAGACTTTGAGAGAGGATAGTATGGCCCAAAATATGCAGAAAATTCTTAATGAACAATCGTATCGGAGGTACGAAACATATTTTGCGTTTACACCACCTATTGTTACCTAAGAAAAAAACGTAACTTATGAACAAACAACATAGGAAAAAAGTCAAACGAAATGTTCATGGTGCGCTTCCTCAATTTCACGGCGGCCACGTCATCTCTGCTGCAGGGACCTTCGAACTCTTTCGAGAACATCCCACATTTCCTCGGCTTCATTGGCTTTCTTGATTTACTCCTTGTTGCAGCTCTTGGAGGTAATTTGCAGGCGTAGCATATATTCAGGTTTTCAAATATCTCAAAAGAAAGAAATTAAGGGTGTTTAAACTGGGCGATCTTGCAGGACATGGTACAGGTTCGGCCCCTTCTGTCCATCTTCACCCAAAATGCTCTCTAGCGACAATCAAAAATTGCGCCGTGTACACAAATTAGTGCAGTGTAGTAGCAGTTTATAAGTTTTGTACTCCATTTACTCCATCCGCATTTGGGAAAAGTAGACAAAAAAAGCGTTTCGTAACATAAGTAACTGCATTAGCTTATTTTGAAATATTTCTCGAGAAGTCTGCACGTGAAGAGGTGTACCTACACTTGAAATTATTTAAAAAAGAACCATAAATGCACCATTTTTCTTCTATAGATAGATATAAGAAAAAGCGTACTTATTTTATTACCAGAGGACGCTTAAAGTTGAATAACTTGCTGTAACTGGTTACTGAACTTTTGGTTCGACGAATCTAATTTCTCTAATTCAGGTGTGTGCAACAAAAGGAATGACCATTATTGGAACAGAAAAACCCATTTGACAGTGGGTCCACGTAATCTCCAAAATCGCTTTGGTTTGAATGTTTTGTGTAGTTCAAGGGGTTCACAAATTATATTTTACCTATATTTTACCATGGAATCTTGACTGGGGAATGCCATGTTGAATTAGTAGGGTCAGTTCTTGTAGATTTTGTAAAAAGCATACCGTTAGTTCACTACTTGCCCCATTCATTTCCAAAAGGATAGGGCATCTGCTCATAATTATTTTGTAACCACAAATTTGCTGGACAGGATTTTTAATATAGGTTCATCAGAATCAAGGTACGAATTCGTGGGCTTGCATAATAGGTCCTTCCAGATTTTTATCTCTGGAGTTTTGCGAAAGACAGAGCTATGAGCAACGGTATCGAAGTGTGACGGCGCTGCAGACGAAAATTTCATCCACTTTAAATAACATTTCTGACAGAATTCTCCTATTACTCTGACAATTATTAGATAGCTTAGGTGTACTTAGTTTGTATATTTACGGTAACTATTAACAATTTCTTTCACAATATGCAGCCTTCCACTTAACAGAAAATGGTTTTGTTAATATCCCAGAAACAAAATATTTAATTGTTTTCTATATTCATCATCTCAATCACAACAAGTTTCACTAATTTTTGAATTTAACCAACTCCAATAATAACAAAGTTAGCAATGCTGAACAATTAACTTTGGACACGGTGTACCTTATTTTTTTATCTATTTCTCAATATATTGGAAATCAATTAGCATTACCTTTGATGTGTATAGCAAGAACAGAGAATTTCACTTGTACAACTACGTTAATTTGAATTTAAAAGAGCTTTGTGGCAAAGCTTAAAATACTTTGTAAATGTGTACCACATACCTTTACGAAGGAAGAAACAAGAACGCTCGAATTAACACAATAGCAAGAAAGGGTGCTTTAATTTCGGACGCGATATGAATCGGATAATCCATTTAGGTGGACTAAAACGCTTTCTAAACAAGGCCATTTCCGCTTAAAACCTACCGTGTCTGACACGTTCTTTTCGTTGTTATCTACAAACCGACTACTGTCATCTGAACGTTACCCGCATTGTGAGTGTAACAAACTTTGTCATCCCGTTAATGTTATGTAAGCTATTTATTTGCTTAATATAAACTGAGTAAATCCTTGTGACTTTTGCGGGCGCAGTTACCTCTAAAATATGACTGGCTTTGTTGCTGCGGAAGACTATAAAATTTTACACGCAACACAGAAAATAAAAAGTATAAAATAATACCTCACGAAACACGCATCTAGTTTATGCAAGTACGTGACTAGACTTTAACCATTGTGCTGCTTCGCAAAAATTAATTCGTCGTACAGCGTTGTATATACATCAACGACGAAATGTTTACACATACTTGGAGATCATTGTTGGCGGATGAAGTAGGATATATTGTACGAAAATAATCCGCAAATATAAAAAGCCGCATTGCTGCAGATACAATATTTTCTGTGAGAAATGACATTGCGTGTCGAAGAAAATACAAAAAGATTTTGAAAGTGCACATCTATGAATTATACGTATTAAATTTAATGTTGTCCTATTCGTTTAGTTGAAAAATTGATAATGAAGAACCAACACGGAGCAACCTTAGTCACGCCAATCTAGTATTATTTGGTACGTCTTTATAAATTTTCAAGGTATCCAGATAATAAAAAAAATACAGGAGGCATAACTTTATACACGATCCATCGATTTTCCGTGACTACAGAGGGCAGTATTATGACAGCTGTACGATAGTAATAAAACTATTGCTGTATCTAATGCTGAGGACGATGATATATGCAGCTGTCAGAGTACGTACGTACAAAGCTACTGCTATGGTACGAGATTACTTGTATAAATTTTATAATGGACACGTTACAAAACCCTGAACTTCCTTAAATTGGACAGTTTTCAGTGAAGCCAATACGTAAGCTATTAAAGAAAAACAACTTCTCGTTTACTTGCACCTAAAATATTATACAAACAGTTGCTCTATGTTCTAAGCAAGCTCTAACATAAATAAAATACATACAGTGAATAAATTCGACGCTTTCTAAAGGTGAACATATATACTATCTACGCTTCTTTACTGTACAATTTCATCCTCAAAATTTCGTATCTGTATTGCAACGGATAGCCAGGTGACATAACTGGCACTTTGGAATCCCAAGATTCCACGGTGGAATCCCAAGGTTGACCTGGGAATTTGGGCAGTAAAAGCAATGTATGTTAGGTGCCCGAACATACAGGAATCGTGGGCAATAAGAAATTCCATAAGCTAACTTACTATTATTAAAAAGAATTACCGACTTCAAATGCTCAGAACCTGCATTGGGAGTGAATCAAGATGCAGTACCAGGGCAGATAATATATCCAGGACCAAACATTGGAATAATATAACCAGACATAGTCATGGAGACTTTTATTAAGAAACCATCAATAAAGAAGACTGGAGAACTGCTAAATCATAGAAGATCGTTGTATAGTAATAGGTCTTCTAACGGAAAATTGTCCACTGAAAGGACGCCTACCGAAAATAGGAGTTGACACTGTGGGCTAAAACTTTAGAGTGTGTAAGTGGTCAATGGAGACCCCATGACGGGAGCTGTGTGAATCCAGGACGACAAGCAACCTTTGGGAAATATGTCTTCACCAAAGGTTTTTGATATATTTTTAGTAAGTCGATCTTCCAGACAAGGTTTCATAAATTTGAGGTCGAAGTTGGATAAAGACCTGCTTCCTAATAATAGATATGAATTTTGGCTTGATTAATTCGCGATGAACACTTCCTATATTTTTCAATGGGTTATTTTCACACATAAAAAAATCGCCAAAATTTTGTATTTTCGAGTTTGCTAAATCCAATTAGCGTTAGATATAGGCCAGTAAAATAAAGTCTTTACATTTTAAACTTATGGTTAAATCACAATAACCGCATATCAATTAATAAACCTTGGATATTATACCAGAAAAATGTGAAGCTCCATTATCACAAAATTGTGCGACCCAGTGAAAAAATGGGTAAAATCTACCCTAGCTGTAGACGAAGAGTTAATTAGAATTCGCATTGTAATTATTAGATTGGCACAAAGTTGAATAAGATGCAATTACTTTTCATCGCTGTATGTATATGCAACATAAACATTAGAAAGATATAATAACGCCCCAATGCAATCGTTGGTTTCTTATTAACTTGCTTTTCTACATAGCAAGTGATTTTTTATTGTACTTGCAACAATTTTGCAGAAAGGTTTTACTAATTTACTTATAATTATCTTTCGTATGAGCCAAGCACAAAAACATACAGAAAACTGAAACCGTGATAATAAGGAAAAATGAGGAAAAATGCGGTATAAAAATTCAAGTGCAACAAATAGTCCAGGTAAATAATTATAAGTACCTAGTAATCAATAATAAAGGAAATTTGGATGATGAAATCAACGAAAGGATATCAAAACCGTGTGGACTTTTCAATATCATTTCAAAAACAAATTTCCTTGGCAAAAAAGAAGTGCCCACTGAAATAAACACAGATATAGTAAAAACATAATGAAGCCAACATTACAACAAACACGAGGCAAAAAAGTAGACTAGTATGTGTTGAAATGAGATCCCTAAGAAAAATTGAAGTCAAAACAAGAAGGGATAAAATTAGGAAGGAAACCTTTTTTGAGGAAAAGAATGTTGGTCAAACAGGTTTAGGAAGCGAAGGAGGCTGGAAGATGGAAGAGGGGAAGATCTAGCAGAAGTTGGAAAGGTGAAACCCGAGCAGCAGCTGCGAAAAGGTGTAAAATGGGAGGAGTTTAAACAGAAACTAGAGAATAGAAAACAATGGAGAGAGATATGGAAAAAAGATCTTACACATTCAAACTCATCTCCAACATAGCTTCACACCTAAAGGTAGAAAAGCTCAGGACTAAGTCAGTATGGGCCAAGCAGGAAAAATTAAGCTAACGGAACAAACTAAGACTGTAAAGAAAAACCCTATACTTGCGCTTGTTAAAAGAGCGCCATTAATTTTCAATATTTTCACTGTTTATGAATTACTATGTGCTGCGGTCTTCCAAATGATTAGCTCTAATAACAGAGTCGTTCTAAACGGATATGTGTACTGCCAGAATTTATTTTATACGGATAGAGCTATAACTCGCCACGTAAATAATTGGGGCTAATTTATTAATTAAGTTAAAGTAGGTGTAGCAAGACAATACCATTTACGAAGAAATGCAATTTAAATAGAATTTCTTTCACTTGCCATTTCCACATTGATTTGGAATTGTTAGCTGTTAAATTTCGACCTATATTTCGTACGGATTCTAAGTGTTAATTTAATCAGAAAATTTGCATATGAAACATATTTCTCATGCAAATTTTGCATATGGCAGTGCCTGTACTAATGTAATAGGTACTTACACTATGCTGCAATAAGTGTCAGCTTATCGTTGATACACACGATACCCTACCAATACATTTCCAAACTTATTTTGAAAATACATATCCACAACTCAAATTTTCTAATATTTCAGTTATATACAGCAAACGTTTTATTCAGCTAATCTTTTCCCTGGATGAAGGTAGTATCTTACATTTTCAATATACTGTGACCAAAATTACACGCCTGCATTTAATAGTATCTCCGATTTGTATGCACAATCCACCGAAGACAATCGTATCTTGAGTTACTATATACTTCGACGTCGATTAACCGGTTAGTATCAGTCGTGTCTCGAGTTACTTTAGTTTTCGGTGCAATTTTAAGGTTAGGTGTGGTTAGGCGAAGTTTGTGTAAGTTTTGTTGTAACAACAAAAATGCGCTCCAAGACAAATTTAATTTTGAAACTTACCAGGGAGTCATATAGTAATGTTGAAAGTGATGTTTTACCTGAATTTTGGCAAAAAATCATACACGACAATGGGATTTTGTTGCTCATTATGCAAGGCAGGTAGCCAAAAAAACAAGTGACTGTTACTGTCAATTCCCAGTCTTGTAGAAATTTCTCCCGGGAACATTATTTCAATATTGGCGGTGAAGGAAAACGCATTTGCAAAGTTATGTGTTTGGGAATTTCTGATATTTCAGAGGCTTGGGTAACTACAGTATTAAGCAAATTAAAAGAAGGTGGAACATTAGAAAAAGATGTGCGTTGGAAACTCAGTACACGACCACGAAAACTAAAGTCAGAAATTGCAGAGACTGTCGGAAACCACATTAAACTATTTCCTGTGGTATTTTCTCATTTTATTCGAAAAGGCTCTACGAAAATGTACCTCCAGGAGGGATGGAGCATCCAAATGCTGTATCGATTATACACTGAACATTGTAACCTAAATAATATTAGTATACCTGCCACTTCTCGGCTGTATAGAGATATTTTCAATAAGGAATTTAATTTCATGTTTTAAGCCGAAGAAAGACCAATGCGACACTTGCGCTGGTTTTAATCTGGGTCCGGAAGCGGAAAAAGAAAAACTTAGTTCAAAATATGACCTTCATTTAAAAAATAAGACCGCGGCCAGGGATTTGAAAAATTCTGACAACGGTCTTGCAATAAACGATAAGAGTGTATGCGAAGCTTGCTTTGGTCTCCAAAAAGTTTTAGCTACTCCACAATCGAATGTCAGCGATTTCTATTACGAGAGCAAAATTTCAACCCACAAATTTATAGTTTAGGACATAAGAAACCACGAGGGTTACTGCTATGTGTGGCATGAACAAACAGCAAAAAGGGGTCCCAATGAAGTGGCCAGTTGCCTTTAGAAACTTTTAGACTTGAAAACTAGAAAAGGAGTGAAAAAAGTAATATTTTATTCGAACAATTGTGCTGGACGAAATAAAGGCCGGTTTGTTTTGTTTGTTTGCCTTTACCGCCATACATTCTCAAATTGACATTATACACAGATTTCCTGGAAGAGGACATACTCAAAATGAAGGTGACAGTGAGCACGCAGTCATGGAGAACGCAAAAAAAACGACAACGAGTTGTGTATGTGCCCGAACATTGGGTCACTTAATAAGAATGGCCAATTCAACTGGAAAGGTTTACAACGTTATAGAAATAGTCAAATTTTAAAATGCGTACCGAAAATGAAAACTGAAAAATTGATGTAGACAGAAACCCATTCAAAGTGAGCCAAATAAGAGACATTCGATTTTCCTATGAAAAGCCATACACTATACAATTCAAGTATGAATTTAGTGGCGACCAGGAAAAAATGTCGAATATCTAGCGCACGACCCTCTACTATTAACAAGTTCCCTCCAAAATTATTGTACAACGGTGTACTACCGGTAGACGACAAAAAATTAAGGGATTGTGGTGGCTTTGTGATAATGGCAAAATACTCAATATGTATCATGACTTTTAGAGAAGTCTGATTTCAAGAACATCCGTGACTACTGAAGGTGAAGAAGCTGACATCAATGAAGTTGAGAGTGAAAATTCTGAATAAAATCATGTGATCTTCAAATAGCTGTGGTCAAGAAATAATTTGGCATTTATGTTAACAGAATGTTGTATTCGTTTATTTAAATAAAAATCATGAAATAGCATCTGTGTAACAAATATTTTAAACAAAATCTCCAACGAATACTATAGTAACTCATTCAAAGGTTCACAGGTCACAGGGAGGAAATAAAAGAAAATGTGTCGCATTTCTGAAATTGTATAGTTAAATACAATACCGTGAAACAATGCAATTATCCGATTTAAAACACCATGATTTTTACTGCACACATTGTAAATGTTTCTTTCGAATTATCTCAATTGTGTAAAGAGTCAGTTACTATAGTCTTCGTTGGATACGTCGATATACATATTAATAATTACTTGGTTTCACTCCCTCTTCTGTTTGTTTTTCTAATTGTAACTAGAGGTAGATTTCTTATCTGTTAAAGTAACAATGGTGTGGGTTTGGTAGGTATGCTGTTAGAATGCTCACCTAAATCTTTCTTTGGCTTTAGTAGTTACTTTTTCATTTGCGATTTTCTGAGGAAGTAAACCAGTGCTCTGATAAAATGGAATAAATAAATGGGATGCGTGGATAGATTATGTTTACCGCTTTCTCTTGAAATATATTAAACATGCATGGCTTAGATTTCTGTTACATTTCTTGAAAAGTACAGCAGTTATTCCGATTTGGGGTAGCAGTTGCATAGCTTTTGCTGTGTCTAATTCCACGTCTAAACATTTAACCACATTTACCTGGAAAAATTGTCCAGCACTCAGCTAAAAGGAATAATGAACGGGAAGACTATTTATAGCACTTTTCTTCGAGCAGTCCGGAATACATTATTTGAATCCACTATTTGTCCATTTTTTATTAATTGCTATATAGATTAAATATTTGTTTCAAAATAACCTTAAATCTTAGCAGTTGCGTGAGTTTCTGTTAAACTAGGATACTACAGGGACTTGTAATAAAAATGCCTAACAACATACGCTTAACACAAACGCTGTTGTAAATATACCAATCCATTAAATTAATATCTCCCATTTGGGACACATCATACCAAAACTCTTCTTGGTGCAGAGGAAAGCACAATTAGTTAATTTCAGGTATTGATATTACATATTTATGGCTTGCAGGACGTCTGCTACCATTTACCTCTTAACTTTACAGTTATTATACTGCACTTAGTGAGATATTGATTACCCTCTTCAAACGACAATTTTCCTAGTTATCATTAACTACCATCAATGTTATAAAGGTTTCTAGGATTGGATTGTGTCATAAGTAAGACATATATAAAAATAAAGCACCTATTAAAAGGAAATGATATATGTACTTACAAAAATGAAATAAATTAATAATAATAATGGTCACTGTAACTCGACGTATCAACCTCATGCATTGCTATCATTATTGCTTTAATTTACTTATATAAGTATATCATTATTAATATTCTTTATGACATGGTCGAATTCCGAAAAATTCTTAAAATAGAAATTTTGACAGTGGAGGCCTTCGACAACATTTATTGACAACATACATATATTAAGGAAAATATAAATGTGTATACTATGGAGGTCCTTTTAAGTTAATATCTAAATTATTTTAACTTAATTAGCTAATTAAGTTAAAATAATTTAGTAATATTAATAATAAAAGTGTTAATGACAATACAAAATTTGATGCTCAGGATCCTAGTAATAGGTATTGTACCTGGGGGGTGACCCCAACACTTTCAAATTTTACAGCCTATATTTTCAATTCACCTAGGTGGCGGTGATAGTCTAGATAAGGTTAGTTGAAGAAACTTCTTCTGAAGATAAGGAATTTGAAGAAACTTCACTTCAGCGTACAGAAGTTTTGACGGGCAAAAATGGTTTCACTTGCAGTCTACGAGAACCTGCAAAAAGAAGAACCTCTTCAAGAAACATCGTAGTAAAGGTACCTGAAATAAATAAGGTGTCGTCGCTACAGAAAAAATGATTGGAACATTTTATTTAGTGCAACAAATTTGAATGAAATGGAGATTCATACGAATGAAGAAATACAAAGGGTAAGTCTCAATTACCAACCAGGGACCAAATATATACATCCTATAGATGCTGTAGAAATAATTATCTTGATAGGTCACCTGTATATAGCTGGTGCTCAAAAAGATGCACGTTTATCCCTACAACAAATATATTCCCCAGAAGGACCTCGAATATATAGATGCATTATGTCTGAAGTACGTTTCAAATTCCTACTGAATTGTCTAAAATTTGACGATAAAGAAAACCGAAATCGCGATGAAAAATTTTCGTTTATAAGAAAAATACGGGATTATTTACAGAAAATTGTACAAAGAATTACTCGTCCACTGCCACGTAACTATGGATGAGCAACTGCTTGGGTTTTGGGACAAGTGTCCATTTCGTGTATATAATAGGATCTAAGCCTGACAAGCACGGAATTATTAATGTATGAATGTGTGATTCGCGTACATACTACAGGAAAGATGCGATTCCATACATTGGTAAAAGCACCAATCCAACAAACGACTCAGTTCCAACGTATTTAGTAAAAAGGTTATCCAAATATATTCATGGATCGCATAGAAATATTACAATAGATAACTGGTTTACGTCCATTCCATTAGTCCAAGAAGTGGTTAGAAAGAAAGGTCTGACAATCGTTGGAACTCTGAGATATAAATATAATAAAAGAGAAATGTCACCGTCGTTTTTACCTGACAGAAAGAGAACTGTACTAACTTCCGAATTTGCTTTCTCAAAAAGCTTAACGTTGGTTTCGTTTACATAAGAAATAATAAGTCTGTCATACTCCTTTCGACCATGCACGCTGACAAGAATGTTGATGAGATTTCGAAACAACCAGAAATTATTGAGTTTTATAACTCCGTCAAAGATGAAGTGGATACATTTGATCAGATGGCTCACAACCGCACTGTGTCGAGAAAAACGAGAAGATGGCCACTAAGATTTTTCTACGAACTGCTTGATCAAGCAGGAATAAATGCCTTCGTTTTAAATAATGTGTCAGGAAACACTAATACAGTAACCCAAAATCAGTTTTTACAATCGCTCGGGCTACCACTAGTGAAACCATCGATGGAAAACAGGATCTCCAAAAATATATCCTGCAAACTGCAGAGGGATATACTTACGAGAAGTACTGGGACCAACACATATTGCAGGAGAGGAACAGTCTAGTCAAGTGCCAAAACAACCCAAATCGTCAAGATACTATATGTGTCCCCGTTCACGTGATCGAAAATGCATAGTAGTATGTTGTATGTGTTCAAAAAATGTATGTATGTAACGATCATCGATTTGACATTTGTACAAATTGTAAGAAAAATGTTTAAAGTTGCTAACTGCATTACCAAATAAATGTTTTCGAATTTTCTTCTTTTTGTTTTTCCGTAATTTATTTCGGGGTAACCGGAGACCCCAAGTATAGACTTTCAGTTGTATTATTTAGGTATACACTCTAGGGTTAAAACAACATTTCATTGATTTGCCGTCCTAGTTCCCTAACATTAATCTGACATACATATGTACGTATGCGTAACTCACTATGTCTTAGCGTGATATTTTCTTCATTGCAATTATAAATTTCTATCGCTTGGATTCGATTACTTTTAGGAAGTATAACATACATTCTGATAGAAATAATTTACAAGTCAATATTATATATAATGATATATAGTGATGGTGGGCCACAACAGTCGAATTTGTGTCCAATTGTCGAACTTCTTATAAATTATTAACGTATTACGGTGACCGTAGGGTCCAGACAATGTTCTTTAAGTACATGCATGATAGATTTCGTTTAGCATTTTAAATTCCCAAGCTTAGACTCACCCAGTAATTGCGATTATCTGCAGCTACTTCCGCCTAAACTATCGTTCAGTGAAGGTCGTATACTCTTGTCATTTTTAACTCTAAGATAGGGTTTTATTAAAACAAAAAAAAGCGAAGTTAAACTAAAGCATTTATGAATCTTCTTGGGTTTATAGCACCTCAAAACTAGTCAATAATAGACCTACAGATATTATGAGTATTTCTTTAACCATCACAGAATCATAGTAATTGCTAAATATGAGGCACGAAATAAGTCGTTTTCTCTAAGCTTGTAGTACGTAACATATTTCATAAGACACTCAGTGTATTAATATTATTGACGTTTAGAAAGATTAATATACATATTTACGCAATATTATAGGAATTTCACAGTGGTAGTATATACTAGTACGTGTAAAATGTGACTTTCATGTTAACGCTTATATCACAGGTTAACACAACTGAAGATATGATTTTACAATATATTTAAAAAAATAAATATTCTTTTATTTATTAACATTAATTAGCCCCATTATCTGCCTCTGGCTGGATCTAGTATATTATTATATCCAGTAGTATAGAATCCTAGTTTAACAGCCCACATAGGGAAATATTGGGTGAAAGCGTATTTTCAACCTCAGCAATTTAGTCTGCAATCAATAATACACATAAATAATACTAAATCAAAAAGAATGTAGGGAAGGTCGCCTATACTACAGACAAATCTGATCATAATAGATAATTAATCAGAAAACAAGAAGTGATGGGAAAGATCCCATAACAATATATTTGCGTATATACTCTGTGACCTCTTCGTCCTTCATATAAAATTAATCATTACCAAGTTTAAGTATAGACAAGTATAATACTATTAGATCATTGCGGACTCTATAGGAGCCGCCATTTTGATGTTGTAGTGTAATTTTGTTGAGTGCACAGATATGAATCACTGTTTGTTATAGGATGACTTGTAGTGTGCCTGGATGTAAAAACATTCCTAGAATATTATCTCCTGATAGTGACATCAGTTTTCATCAGTAATAACTACAAAGAACCTAATATCAACTTACCATGTTCGAAAAGACAAACAATTTCAATATTTTGGAAAAAAAACATCGAGTGGATATCTAACCTTGTTGTTATGTTCACATTTTAAAATCGATGATATTACTGTAAAAAGTGGAGAGAGATATCTTCGACATAATGCTTTGCCTACGTTGGATCTAATGGAAGATGTAAGTCCTAACTCTCCAAAGAAAGCCGGAATGTCTGATGCGTCTGAAGATGTGTTGGTGTAGGTTTGTTTCTACTTTTAAAATTTTTAGTTCACAAAATTTGCTTGGTCCAAGTCAGCTTACTAATATAGTAAAACATGGTGATCCAGTTAAGATCTGTTGTGTACCACCTAACATGACATCAACAGCATCATTATCTCATAAGCCTCATTTGAAGGAGGGAAATATAGGAAGGTCTATTTTAGGGGTGAGGTAAACTAAAATTAATTGATATCCTCCTAATTAAACTGGATTTCCTTGACGTTTCAACAATATGTATATTGTTTTCATCAGAAAAGCATTTAAAATTAAATTACTGCATCCTTTTGAAGTATCAGTTTTTTTAAGATTTAATTAAAATAAAATATAATAAACTCCACGAATCTGATTATTATATTATTATATTTTATTTTAATTAAATCTTTAAAAAAACTGATACTTCACAAGAATGTAGTAATTTAATTTTAAATGTTTTTCTGATGAAAACAATATATTGCTGTGTTTCAGAAATGCTAGTTATATGTAATTTATTAATGAATTTTGAATAATAATGATAATTACAAACTTAGGTTCAATTGTATGTA
>JARFOC010000636.1:668578-684495 GCA_031763485.1 Osmoderma eremita
TCGAACATCTGGTACCCTTCTACACTGTTAACGTTGAAAATATCGGAGTTCTCGATTTTAGGTCGGAAACTTTTATGCGGCCACGAGTGTACATTGAGCTCTTGCAATTAAACAAACCGACTTTTGACATTTCGTCTTTTCGTGACATGGTTGCCACGCATTACAAAGCATATCATATGGTTTGACAGATATATAGACAGGTTATTGTTCAAAAAAAAACGAAAACTACCAATACTAAATAGAACGTTAAAATGACAAATGTCAAGTAAGCACGTTGACAACTTACCTATGCCACTGGAAAATCCTATGCGGACGAAATGTCACTAGATTTGACATTACTATGCATTTGCTAAATGTGAAGTTGTGTTGGTATGATTTAACGTTATCGCTGTCTTTATATAATATTAAGTAATATTAACCAAACTTTTCAAAGCCTTTCTCAAATTGAGATAAAATATGGAAAATGATGAACAATAAGATATTTATTGAACAAAGATTTGGAAGTTAATATACAAATAATAAAGGGAGTCACTTTGAATATCACGGAAAAGAAACTTGTCATTTAATTCAGTTGACAAATCACATAAAAACTGGCCGTTTTAATAAATACTTCTATTATTGAGGCTTACTTAAAAAGTTTTATTTGGATCATTTTATTAAAAGAAACTCATGCCGATAATACACGGTAAGTATATGGGGAATTTCACACACCACAAATTGATCTAATAAATTCGTTTTATATGTTTGGAGAGCACGTGAGCCAACCAAGTTCAATCCGCATACCGATAGAATTCAGCAAAAAGTTAATAACCATGTACTAAATTTTTTATAGCAACACAAGCCAACTATGAAATAATAGGAATGCTTTGAAACCATTGCCGGAACTTAAGATAACAAAATTTACTACAGTATAAAGCGTATCATAAAGGCATGGTGCGAATTAATATCTGTTGAAACAACCGATATTCATTTTTATGACTTATCATAGCAGCTACAGATTGTGTTGCAACCAACTTTTGGAAATGGCGAAATCCATTCAAGGTCACTTTGTAGTTAACCCTATGTAGTTGACTCTGCGCCAAATAACAGCAGTTTTACATACGTTATACATAACGGGGAAGACTGGAATTTTTCAATGTCGACAGTTAAAAAATACTTGGCTATTCTAAAATTGTTGGATTTGAACAAAAAACTTATACATACAAGGTTCACCCATATTTTTAGTTTTTGCTCGATCCAATTAAATGAATATCTCCTCAAAAAACTTGAGCGCAACCTTGACATTCGTAAAGGAACCATGGAAAGAAGGTTTTAATTGGCATAAAGACACATACATAACTACATAACATAGATAACTCAATATTTCAATTTATTTAATTTGTCTCGGAGAAAATAAACACATTACTTTTGTTACTTCCATCTCAAAACCAGATTATAGCAATAAGTATGCTATTTAACCACATTTAAGCTTATTAAATAAGAAAACAAATAGACGATTCTAATATTAATACAAAAATAATGCAAGTTATCTGTATTATAAAGGATTCGATAAATATTGATTTGTTATTTGATTTGCAGCTACGTTTAACCTGTTAGATCTAAAAATAACAGAGACATAAATATGTAAACAAACGATTCAGCCAGACAGGAAAAAAGATCAGATAGAAGGATGTTGTTTGCGTTTCCTATTTGAAATGAAATTAATTGGTTGATAAGAAATGAGTTTATACACTTTTATGATTACTAATGTGTAAATTGGACTCTAATTTCTAGAATAAATAATATAAAAAAATAATTAGCAATTTCATAAATTTAAAACGTGTATTTATCTAGCATACAGTGAGTAACTTTAATATTTGGTTTCTGTAATATATAATTTATAATGTATCTATTTTATAATACTACACTAAACGAAAATTATCTATTTATTTATTATCTATCCGACTTGGATGGGACTAGGTTATCATCGGATAATGGAAAAAGTCGGTTAACAGAAAGGTAGCTGATTTATTTTGTATTTGAAGTACAATTAGGTATGTAGTAGATACAACTCGCTTTGCACTGTATCTATAAATAAAATGCACACAACAAAATTGGTTGAATGGTTATATAGGAATATAATATGAAATATATACGGCTGTGCACATTTTACTGAGCAAAAAAAGCAACGTAAAATCAAACCCCTTAATGTACAGTGTACAGTGCTCTCAGATTTATGAGAAAATGTCCGTCATTTTCCTTTGCTTTATGTTACTTTGACGTTTGTTAGCTGCATAATCCTTCCACCTTTTCAAATTCAGTACATCGACAGGCGTTGAAGTAGGCTGTTGTTCAAGATATCGAAGGGCTATTTCTAGAGCATCTTTCCCAGCTGCGTGAGAAACTTTTCTCTCTTGATCCTCGTCGGATTCATCCATACTTTCATGATCCTCATTTATATTCATTACTGCTTCAATAATCTCATTATCCTCCATTTCTTTCTCCACAATTTCATCTTCATTGAACCATTCGCCTATCCCTTGCTCTTTAACAGCTTCGCATCCTAGCAATTGTCTTACCAAAGGCAAAAGTTCATTTTCTGCAGGGCTGGACGTAACATCATCTGAAGCAACCATTGGCAAAATGTTGAGACAAACACGTAAGCAGAATAGGCGGTGAAAAGTGGCAAAATAGATATCGTTGTTGGAAAAAGAAATCAGGGAAAGGACATCGAAACACTGGAAGGAATGCTGGGCATCTACATCCGAAGAGGCATGGGAAGAAAACAGACAGTAACCTACCTACCGTGTGTAGAAAGGAAGAAGAATAAAAATAAAAATAATAAATATTCGAAATGTTCACCGTGGAAGAGGCTAATCAAAGTAATATCTGAGCCAAGTTTGGTTTATGATGCATTACGAAATAGTACAAAACTTAAACACACTGAGAAATTCAAGACAGTATCCGTATCAAAGGACAGCCTTTTTGAAATCTCTACGTGAGCAACTGAACTCAAGGACTGCTGCTCACGGAGGAGGAGGGCCTCACGATTGATTTTTTTCGCGACGTGCCTCGTATAGTGGACAGGAAACATAATCAGGGAAACTAGCTACGTCCAACAGTATAATTCCGACAACTGCACTTACTTTATTTACCAGAACGTCCGTGGCCTAAAATCTAAACTCCATCAAATTTATTCTATAATAATATATTCCGGCATTTCTAAACTTATACCTTTAATCGATATAGTAATTTGTAAACTCATAACCGGCTGTAGCAAATTGTATCTTATTTGGGTCTATATTCCGCCTGACGTGTCATGTGAGGATTATGAGGTGTTTTTTGACGCATTATGCTTGGGGCTCCTTGATAAGAAACTTATATCTTGCGGTAACTTTAACTGTTCAAATCTGATGGCAAATTTTGCATCCTGTCAAACTTTATGGGCACGTTGAACCTGCGTCAATACAATACAGCAATTTCTTTATAATTTGATCCCTCTTTATAATGATGTATTGCTTATTTTCTTAGTTCTACTGTTGTGTTTTTTCCCTTTGCGTGGCATTATTGTTTAAAATTCAATAAACCCTATAACTTAACTCTCAATATTTTAATATAAGTAATCCACAGCAAAGACTGACTGAAATATACCACAAGACAATATGAAACTCTGTAAAGTGGTGTTCTTTACCAGAAAGAGAAGTAAGGCCTTTATGGGGGATTTAGGCTTTTTTTTAGTTCCTTTTTTTATTTTGAGCAAAACAACCTTACAGATATTTATTATGCTGTATTATCGTTATCCTTTGAAAGAAAGAAATAGTTTTTTTTAAAATAAAAACAGGAATTACCAGGGACATTACAAAAAACGAATATTAAAGTTACTGAGGACATCCATTTTTATATATTTTTATATATTATTCCTTCTTGACACTTGATTTTCTTAAAACAACGATTATTTCCTCCGCTACCAAATAGAAAACAGCAATATCAAATTCAAATTAAAAAATTTACCGCGCTATATTCATTAAAAAAAAACGCAATAATAGCGCGAAATTTGAATTTGAAAATTCAAGACGTTCTATTTTGTTTCAGAACGGTTACTCGAAGATCACGAATACGTTTTATCAGCTTTTAGGGACATGAATATCTGGTCTAGACATGCCGACGTCAAGTTTGTGTTCAGGAAAGAATATAGGAAATACGAATTCTTCCGTGACCCTCAGGTGAGCTTACATATAAGTTAACAAGTCTATTTGCATTGGTTTAAAATTTAAATAAACGTTAGACAAAATTACAGTTAAATATTTAATTATTTTTATTTACTTATTTAGCATTTGCTATTTAGAAATTTATACATAATATCTTCAACATTTAATTATTAAATTTAAGGGTGTATTAATACATAGGTATGAACAAAATTTTTAAATACATTAAATACATTTAGTTTTCTTAATTTACCAAGGTACACTATTATATATTTTTAATCCTTTAATAAATATATTCTTAGATTTTTAATTTTATATACGAAAATCATACTTTTAAAGATAATTCTTTGTCTGACATTCATCAAATTTTTGTATTTAACATGATTTGTATGCCTGTGAACCTATTACATTTTAATATAATCCTCATAGCTCTGTTCTGTATTTTCTGTAGTTGATCTATTTAATTTTTATTTAGATTGAGTAACACTGTCGTACAAAATTCCATATGATCTACTCTCTCTAAGTTCCTACTATCATTTTTTACACAAATATTACTAAAATCAATGTTGCTAACTTTAGATGTACAACCTATAACCATATATTTAGATTTCTGAATATTTATACTTAAACTGTTCGAACATAACCATTTATACAATAGAGATAATTCTCTATTAATAATTTTTACCATGTCAATTAGGTTGTGTCCGCTAAGATAAATCATTGTATCATCCGCAAACATACATATATATTTCAGATTTGTTAATTATTTCAACCATGTCATTAATGTACAAATTAAATAGTAATGGCCCTAAGACTGTTCCTTGTGGCACACCGTAGTTCGTTGCAACACTGTACGAGTCAACCCCACTGAATGTTACTTTTTGTTTTCTATTACTCTTGTACGATTGAAGCCATTCCATCACATTTCTACTAAAACCAATTTTACCCAGTTTTTTCAACAATAACTCCAGATTAATATATTGAAACGCTCTTCTAAAACCTATAAACAGCCCAGTACTATCTTCCCTGAGTCAATTTCTTTCAACCATTTATGACATATATCTCTTATGACTGTTTCACAAGACTATTTGTTATATTTTACATTTATTTTTGATTCTACAAAAAAGAAATTGCTATCCAATATGTAACAGAGAACATAAACTTTGATTAATAATAAATACCCAATGACATGCACATTCTAATTTTATTAATTAAAATGGAAGCAATTAATGTAATTATTTTCTTTTTATCACGATTAGCAATCTTAGAGAAGGAAAGATGTATATAATCACTCATCCTTGGTCCATCCAGATAATCAATTAATCAATATCGTAATTTTTTTATTACTCTTGATTCAAGACACTTCTTAATTAATTAATTGGTTAGGATTAGTTTAATCTACCAATTAAAATTTCAAGTGAGTTTTCTAAGAATTACCATTGCCATAATACGGATTAAGGTTGTATAAATTTTACCGAAAAAAACGAGAACGATTTATTACCTTTTGTTCTGAAGTTAAAGGAATTTGTTCTATGTTTGGCTTTAGATGTAATTAATGTTCTTGGAAGTATACAAAAGTACTTATATTTATCGTTGCCGTACAGAAACATCTATCGGATAATAATTGAAATAAAATTTACAGATTCCTGTACGTAGACTCTGGCGATCTACTTTACCGACTCGCGCCGCAAGTTTGAATACTACACTATAGGTGGCAGCACGTACTTTTAACTTGTATTTCTATTTTATTAATTAAGCTATACCTGACGCGGGGAACAGATGCAGGCCGGGCAATGGGTATATCCATTGCCGGCGCTGCATCTGTTCGCCGCGTCAGGTATAATTATAGCTTCTAATAAGGAAACGTTTTTGAGATTCAATTTGACAGGCTCTAAAATGTATTTTTAAGACCGACATCTACTCATACGTCATTCACATATATTAAGTGTAATAAATCGCCTAATTTTGCGAGCGTGTTTTTAGGCGAACCATCTATTACCAACCATTTTATAATACCTCTAAGTTAATGCACATGAAATTAATTCCGCAGATGATATAATCCTAGGTTCGTTCGTTTAAGTATATTATTTATATACGATGGCAATCATGCGACGCCAATGTATATATTGTTGTGCACGATCCGGGATGTTGGGTATAAAAAAAATGTTTATGAGCCACGGGTGACGTTGGGGCAGGTCGGGATATCTCTGTGATGCGTGACTAGGTTTTATGCCTTGAAATATTTATACGCAAAAGAAAACTAGTTCTGGGGTTTATGGGAGTTGTGACGGCGTTTGGGATTAAAACAGTTTATTTTATTGGCATATTTTCTGTTGCTACCCATGATGATGTCATACATTCTAATTCTCTTGAAAGTAGGAGATTCTTTATTTCCTTTATGGATTTTAGAATTCTACAGTTTATTTTTTTTTTATATTTGGCATATTATAGTGCTCTTTTAGCCAGTGCTTTTTTTATTTGGCATTTATTTCTCTTTTTATTGTCTATTTATTGTGAGTGTCTTATTGATTTAAATCTTTTAAGTACTGAGCTCATAATAAAAATTTTAGTAGAGAAGCGTTTATGCGTCTATTTCAAATTTTATTTTTGTTATAATTTCACTTAGTCTTTGATTATGCACTTGTGTCTATAATTGCTTTTCAACGTTCTTTAAAAAGTCTGTGATGTCCAAATGTATATTTACACAATTAATTCCAAGAAGTTAAAAGAGATGGAGTGATTTCCATCCGAAAATAGAAGCTATATACTTGAGAAAATAAATTTAATTATTTACATATGTCGATGGTGGTTTAGTAAAGCAACAAGAAGAGTTGAAATGGTAATTTCGGTAATAATAATAAATTAAGCGACGTATGTACACACATACTTATGCAGAAAGTAGAAGATCCGAAAAGGATTTAAATGTAGACGAAATGTGTGTGGTGTTATTTTATTGGAGAGTTTGAATTGATATTCACGATTTTCCCCAACTTAATTGGATTATATATTGTGAGTGTCCTATAGTATAATAGAGTGTCCAATCTTAATGATCGCCTTTTGGACTTAGTTTTTTCAAGTGTAGACTGCATTGTTGAACATGAGCAATCCCCTCTGATAGATGAAGACGTACACCACCCTTCATTATGCGTTTCTTTGCAAAAACAGCTTTCTAGCTGGTGTTGACGGGATTCCAAGCTTTATTATTCGTGAGTATTTGTGGAACCATTATCACATTTATTTAATTTGATAGTAAAATCATTAGAGATACCAGAAATATGGAAAACCGCTCGAGTGTGTCCTGTCCTAAAATCTGGAAGGTCGGATGATATATGCAACTACAACAGGCCTAAATCCATTATGTGCAACTTTGCAAAAATCTTCGAGTCCATACTATGCGACTATATTTATAATGCAGTTAAAATCTTTATTTCACCCAATCAACATGGATTTATGGCCAAACGCTCTACAGTTACGAATTTAGGTTCCTTTACTCAGTTTGTATCAGTAACCCTTTACCGGCAGAGTCAAGTAGACACAGTTTACACTGATTTTCAAAAGGCGTTTGACCAAGTTGACCACTATGTACTACTTTGGAAATTACAGGCTATTGAGTTTTCACCTTCTTTGTTAGCGCTGCTTAGATCGTCTTTAATTGGGAGAGAACATTGGTTGAATACTGCCATGTGGGTTCTGAACCATTTCGTCCGACTTCTGGATTGCAACAAGGATCCAACCTTGGTCCAGTTTTGTTCTTACTGTTTATAAATGACATCACTAACATTATTAATAGCGAGCACTTAATATTTGCTGATGATCTGAAAATATTTCGAGAAATACGATCGATTGAAGACTGCATTAAACTGCAAAAAGGTATATCAGCTCTTAATGAATGGTGTACATACAACCACTTGCAACTCAACATCAAGAAGTGTAAAACGATGTCATATACGAGGAGCTGTTGCTCCTCGTATATGACACCGTTTTACGTACGTACTTTACCTACAAGTTAAATGGCGAAGATCTCCAACGACTTCAATGTATTAAAGACTTGGGAGTTACCTTCGACAGCAAACTTTCGTTTGTCGAGCATATGAACACTACAATTGCGAGTGCTTACCGGACTTATGGTTTCATCCGTAGAAACTGCCGTGATTTTAACACCAGTTGCCTAACACTACTTTATTACACTCATATTAGGTCAAAGCTAGGCATCCTTGGTGTGGTTTCCGACCTACCAAGTTCATATGAACAACATTGAATCGGTTCAAAGGCGTTTTTTGAAGTACATGCTATTTAAAATTGATGGTTTTTATCCTAAAAGGGGGTTTGATATTATGTTCCAATATTATGTTAGCTAGGTGAAACTTTGTTTCTTTATGTAAAAGGCGTGATATGTTAAGTGTTAAATTTCTGTTTGGTTTGTTAAATAATAATATTGATTGTCCGTGATTGTTGAGTAAAATTAATTTTAATGTTCCTAGATTAGAAGCGCGCTATGAATATATGTTTAATTGTCTAAGAAGTAGAACAAACGTTTTCGTTAAGTCACCTGTACTTAGGATGTGTAATACTTATAACAAAATCGCTGATATGTGTGACGTGAATTTCAGCTCATTTGAAGCCATAGCCGCAGCTATCAGTAACCTTTAGAGTGTTAATTGCTTTATCTTTCTTCTTTTTTTTCTGTTCTCATGTAGCATATTTGAGGCTTATTTACTTTACTAAATTTGTTAAATGTATTCGCATAGTGTGTACCTTATTTATACATTTTCTATACTTGTTTTTTTTTTGCCTGTAGGAAATAAATTATTATTATTTTTATTATTATTATACTGTATCTGAAATGAAAATGTTTCTTCTCAATTTTTCTGTTTAAAACATTGTTCGTACTATCAATTCTATCACACTCTAACGTACCGATACGCCTGCGCATTGATGTATTTCTAGTTTCTAGTATTCGAACTCTAGAATTTCAAATTCTTCATTTTAAGTGATACAAACTAATTGATACGAATTCAGAAAGATTCTAAAACCGTTCTATTAGTTTGAACGGATCATTGGACATATCCTAGGGCAATTTTTGCAATTCTCAGAACAAGTATGCGTATAAAGTTTTTATCGAATTTATAACCCTACTTTATGAAATACGAACATATACTGTTATGATCTTTCTCACCACCTCGTTGTGTTTTTGTTGATCTTATATTATCGTTGTCGTATATGCGACTATTACATACATGGAAGTGTCTCCATCTATTATTCGATCTATTCGGTTATTCAATAAGGTTAGTCAACTAGAACAATATACGGTGGGAAGTATAGATGCACTGAGTCCAGCCAGAGGCAGATAACGAGACTAATGAACGTTACTAGGTAAAAGAATATTCATTTTTCAAATACATTGGAAAATCAGATCACATTCTCACACATAACACAACACAATATAAAGGAGGTTTTGGAAGGTTTCTGCAAATTAACTAAACGTATTCACACGAGAAACCAGCCCAGAAAATAACCATCAGTACATCAGTACAGTTCATCAAGCGAGGTTGGCATTGAAGGTAGCAGTCGTCGACGATGACCTATAAGCGGGGTCCACCTGGACGACCAAAACATGTAATCATCGTGCGAGTAACTAGGTGTGTTACTGGACGCCGAAAAAGGAAAATAAACAGAAGTGAAGTGAGAATTTAAACTATATCAAGTAGTGAATTGCACGATCCACAAAAATAGAGGAAAGAGATACTGGAGGTTGGAGTTAAGAGGAGAGAGATACTGGAGGTTGCAGTAAGAGGAGAGGGGTAAAAGAAGATTGAAGAGAGAAAAGGGTTAGAACACTATACACATACACACAACAAAGTATTTAAGGTATTTACAAAGTTAATTTTGAAATATTAACAAAATTCCTGTAGTTCTATTCACACGAGAAACCAGCCCAGAAAATAACCATCAGTACAGTTTTCATCAGTCGAGGTTGGCATTGAAGATAGCAGTCGTCGACGATGACGTATAAGCGGGATCCACCTGGACAACCAAAACATGTAAACATCGTGCGAGTAACTAGATGCGTTACTGGACGATGAAAAAGGAAAATAAACAGAAACTTCAAGTGAGAATTTAAACTATATTAAGTAGTATGCACGATCCACAAAAATAGAGGAAAGAGATACTGGAGGTTCGAGTTAAGAGGAGAGAGATACTGGAGGTTGCAGTAAGAGGAGAGGGGTGAAAGAAGATTGAAGAGAGAAAAGGGTTAGAACACTATACACATACACACAACAAAGTATTTAAGGTATTTACAAAGTTAATTTTGAAATATTAACAAAATTCTTGTAGCTCTGTTACATAGTAACAGTTCTTCAAAATTCTAAATTCATATCCAATGTCAAGATTTCAACATTTGTAAATTAAACCTATCAATTCGGTTATATGTAGTATTGTTGCATTTCAAAAAGTTGCCTGGTTATATCCATCAAATGTTATAAACGAAGCCAGCTGTCATACCAATATTTTAAAACATATGTGCGTTAATGTCACAGTCTGACATTAACGTATTTCAAGGTTAGTGCTATATAGAAGTCAATTTTGTAGCATTGCAATACATATGTATGTATTTAAGTAATATTGTTGCTGAACTTTTATATACATTATATATTTTCTTCGTTTGTGTGCTCACATGGAGCCAACAGAGAGAGAGAGAGTCAGACGTTCACTCACAATCAGTCACACGGACAGTAGGGAAATGCAGTTTTTAATCGGAGGATTTTCGCTTGACGTAGCGTGTCAACTTTCGCCTGACGTAAAAACCGTAAATTCGTTATAGCTTTCGCATGCATCGCTCAACGTTGATATATACAGGATGATTTATTAGCTGTATATTAAAATAAAGGAATATCAATTAATGAAGTAATATCAAATGCTAACAATATTGTTATGTCTATTTGAAGATTGGTTTATTTCTCTGTTTTGCTTGGGGTGCTAAATTCTTAGAACCTCGATCAAACACATTTTTTTTAAACGATTCGAAATTAAACATATAAATATCAAGAAATCACCAAATAACTTGTACAAGATTAACGCCACTACAAATTCATAAAGTTTGGTTAATACCAACTTAATTGGCGTGCGATCTCTGACAGACACAATGTACATATATTTATATATGGATCAAGTGTACTGCTGGGTGTGGGGGTATTCGGGTCGAAGATATTTACATAACAAAAGACGAACGGAATGAGTGTTCAGAGCGCCGGCTATAACCAGTTGCTTCTGGTGAAATGTAAAAATGCGAAAGATGATTGTGTATTTAATAAGTATAATACATAAATAACTGTATGATAATGCAGTAATGTATATTATTCAGAGGCAATTTGGCGATGATTGATATTCATTGAATTGGGTGGGGGATTCTACTGTCTAAAGTACCTAAATTTGTTGAGTCTAGTCTTTTTAACAATTTGCCCAGGTATGTGGGAATTGGCAATAATAAAATGTGCAGTAAATATTCGAACCGTAAATGTATAGCGGCTGTATTTTTAACAATGTAAATGATTCATCGTCTGCGCCGTTGTCTAGTTTTTTTCTCCTATAAGGTATTTTGATTCTTTCTTAGGCTAAGTAGATTTACGATAGGCGAAAATTCTTTTACCACGTAACAAAGCGCTTTTGTTCGTTTTGCTGATTACTAAAAGTAATGCACTTTATAATTATTTACATAATTTAAAGTAAATAATAAAACATAAGAGAATACTTTTAAGAGATATGTTCGTGTTCTGTTTATCTAGGGGCTTGTTTTGTATTGTCATGGGTTAGAGCTTATTTAGGTATGTGAAAGTTGATAAATAAAATATGATGTGTCATATACACGTATGCTAAGCTCTTACCGGAGTGCGAGATACATTGTACGTAGCGCGATTTGGCATACTTGCTTTTATTAAGTTGCCAATTTTAACGGTACTTCTCTGCCACAGACGACACTAAAACCACAGAACACCTTGCGGTCGCTGCGCATGCGTCAAATAAGCGCGCAAAATTAACCAACTTTTAGGGCATGTTTGAATTGGTTTAAATTGGAACGGAATGGAAAAGCAAACATACTATCCACCAAAGCGACAATGCAATTAGGTAACTAAGAGACAACTTCATTAAATATAACCGTGTTCTTAATGTCTTCATCTATTTTAAAGATAATAGCCTAGATTAACACTTAAGAGGGAAAACAAACGAAATACGAACTAAAGATAAGTATACATTATATTTCTTTAATAATTTTACTTTTATTGTAATATACTTTGTTTTATATTCTAGTCGCCTTACTGTCCTAATTATATGATGAATTTAAAATCCAAATTGCAGTTGGTCTTTCTGATATTGTGCAATAACTTGCTTTTTCATGATTCTGGAAGCTTTAATTAGAATTACTTCCGGGGTATAGCAGCGTCATCTATAACATGTATATTTTGCTAGTTTAAAGCCATTATCACTGATTTATTTATATTATATTTACTTGGTTCATTTATTAACTATTATAGTAAAGTACTATTTTTTTAAACACTCCGTTTTATTACAAATACATATATGTCCAATTGATTTTATGTTTTACTTTTACTCTTAGCAATTAAATAACATAATTTTTAACCACGATATAAATAAGTTTTATGTTCATTTTTTGTAGATAATTACAACATGTACTCATTTAGTTTAAATGACTACCTACTACTCGAATAACAAGCCTAAAATTATCAAATTTTACCCGCTTAATCCCCGCTAACATTTTGTAGTGCATTTCTGAGCAATAAAATAGCAGTGTTAACATGAATTTTTATTTATTGATGGACCGGGCTTTTCAGTTCTCACCTTATAATTTTTCGTATAACCTGAATATATTTTTTTATTAAGAGATATTGATTTTTATTTATATGTATCTACCTTCCATATCACTTCGATTACATACATAAAGCACCTTTTTATATAAATTTGGCGTACATATTTGATTAATAAAATACTTTACTTCTATTTTCTGGCATTTAGTATTTTCCTGGATATCAACAAATTTCAATACTTTTCATTCCATTATCTATTCACGTTCTTAAAGATGTGTTTCTAAGCTACTGAAAGATTTTAATGGATTATTATCAATTTTACATATAGGCAAGAGGGCATCTTCAGCTTAAATGCACGATAAATGTATCTACAATAAAACCCTTAACAAAGAAAAATACTTTTTTTAATTAAAAATTAGTGAATCGAAGTTCTCTGAAACAAAAAAGTAAAACAGATATATCTAGATATAAATGATTGTATACAAATATACCAAACAAATTAATGCAAATATAAATGTAAAAAATTGTAGTGGTTTTTTGCAACAGATCAACGAAGTAAGAACAACGCCTCATGCGATACAAGGGAAAGTAATTCAAACATGCCCTAAAAGTTCGTTAATTTAGCGCGTGTATTTGACGCATGCGCAGCGACCGCAAGGTGTTCTTTGGTTTAGTGTCGTCTCATTTTCATAGATGTATAGGTATTTGTAGGTAACTGGAGATGGACATTTACATAGCAGAAATAATAATTTATTATTAGTTTTAAATACAACATTTTAAACTTCCTTTATATTATCCCTAAATATAATGAAAAAACAAATCATTTCTCTTGATATTTATTAAAATACCATGTTTTCCTCGTTTTTGATACATGTGCTACGTGATCTGAACGTTGTTTGATTCTCAGAATTTGCATTATATTTTTTAATGCAGTGAGAGAAGTTATTCCAGCAAATATTAACACGGTGCAATAGTGTGGACTTTGTAGTAAGAGTAAATACAAATTTACTTATGTACTTTGAACTACACGTAAAGGTTGTAACAATATTACTCGGCGATTCGTAGCATGAATATCCTTTAATAGTATTTAATATGTAGTGATACTTCGACTCTCATTGTCAACCAATTCCCGAATTTTATTAAATCAATTTGTGTGGTGTGGATCTCCTGATACTGTGTATTAGTGCAATTCTTTCACAATAAATATTTGAAGGAGATTATCTTACACCACACGCTCTAAAAGATCTTGGAAAACGTAGAGATAATTGCAATGGGTCCATGGTTGGTAATGTCAGTGTTTAAGAAAGCAAGTTCTTGCAATTTTCCTGGAACTCGGGAAAGTACACGTCTTGAAGTTCCTGTAAGAGATTCAACAAAAAAAACTTATTGTCTTTCGCCCATTGAAGTGGTAAAGGTATTTATTGTTTTAGATCTACGACTTCAAGCCATTGTATCCTATTACTTTATTTCTATCATTATTATTATATTCTGCTTTATTATTTCTGCCACTGAATTTTATTTATCGATCTGTGTTTTATCGTACATTTAATTTTCATCTTATGACAAGTTCTAATACCCAGAAAATTTAGAAGCTATCCATTTTCTTTACGATATCTCCTTATCGTTTAAATTTTTTAAGTACCGCTCGGTAACAGGCAATAGCGCATAAAAAAGAATTTCGTCAAAACCACGGATGACATCAGCGCCGAAAATTGGAGTCAAAATCTTTTGTTCGTTCCTCGCGCCGTTTTCTTAGCAGGTGTTAACCCGGGCGTGTAAGAGAATGTCGAATACGCGCCGAAAAAAATGAAATAAATAAAAGAACAGCAGGCCCTGCAATCGACAAGAAACACATAATATACATAACGCTCTTTTGTTGTTATTAAACACAATTGATAGTTTGGGTGCGACCGATTAACATTATACCATCGCGCGCATTACGTGACCGACCGGGGACCATTGTGTTACCTTCCCAACTACCGCAATAAAATATTCATAAGTATGTAAATTTATACATACGAGAGATATAATGTACTTACTTACATATGTATGACCGCGAGCGAAACGCATTTACGTATGCGACCGCTGCTGATTCTATGTAGAAGACTCGCCCGGGATGGATGTGGACTTGTCGGGTGGCTTGGCGTTTCGTAATCGCTCATTTTAGAATAAAAAGCGCCTCTGGCTCACCGTCGAATGCCTCGCGCCACATTTAACAATTACGCTGCCCGGTTTGCAATGGTCGACGGGAAAAAAAAAGTCGAAACAATAAGAAAGGCGAGATGAAAAATTACCTGTTATGTGCACGTTACGGGATGGTAGACTAAACAATTTTTTCTACACTTCGACGAGGGCTGTTAACCTTGTCATTTCTGATTCACGACTTGCATATATGGGTTTTGTTTAGTATGTGCCGAACATACCGAGTTCACTCGCTCGTGCTGCACATACTAGAAACATCTACCCGTTTCTTTTACTCTTTACCGAGCTTATCCTCAACTGGCAATAATTCACTCTGTATAGCGGTTGTGTTGTTAAGAAGGCAACGGTTTGTCGCATGCGCATCATATTTATACAACGGGTGCGTTCAGGGAGTTACGGCGCTGGATCTAGCGGTGTCCTGAACGCCACCGCTAGATCTAGCGCTGGATCTAGCGGTCGCCATCTTGCCCAGCGAAAATAAATTACGGCGGATGGCTTGGCGGAGAGTGGGGATAGGCGCTAACCATTCGAATACGAATTCAAAAAAAACATGGGAATGATGTTAAATCACTAAGTAATGCTTTTTTAAATTTATATTAGTTTAAATCAGAGGCTCCCAAACTTTCGTTCCCCATAGACCACTTTGAAAGTTTTGCTGGTTCCGGTGGACCCCCTGCAGCTACATTTCTACCATATTCCCAAAACTCGA